>PVIH01001574.1:0-227929 GCA_004025045.1 Sigmodon hispidus | reverse complement strand
AGAGGAGATACTGTTTGAACTGGTGCCAGCTTAAAAACTGATTCAGGGCCTCCTACTGTGCAGAGAGCTTTGCTTGTTGACAGTAGAATTATCTAGAGTCTGTGGGGGAAATTTTCCAAGTCCACTCTGAATTCTTTCAGAACCCAGATTCATGCCCGGGACTGCTTTGTTCTCTCAGTAAATACTTGACTGGAACAGCCACACGGAATGGAGGCGACAATAAGCATGAGTCAGTCTTCCTCTCCTGGTCCCCTGCCTGCCCATCCTCCAGCAGTGGGCACTATCTTCACACAGATGCACACCTAGTAATTTCACCACCTGCTCAATCTCCACCCTCTGTGTGTAGGCCAGGTTCTAGTTGCAAAGCCGGAGGACGGCAACTATCTTTTGGAACATGATGTTCATTGGGAAATACTTCATATCATAAAAAAGTTTATTCTCCATAATTTATATGCCTGCATGCTGGTTTGAATAGGTACGGCCTCCATAGATACCTGTGTGAATGCTTTGCCTATAGGGAGTGGCACTATTAGGGGGTGTGGCCTTATGGAGTAGGTGTGGCTTTGTTGGCATAAGTGTGTCACTTTGAAGGCAGGCTTTGAGGTCTTAGAAGCTGAAGTATGGCCACTGGGGTACAGACTCCCTCTCCTGCCTGCAGATCAAGAAGTAAGGCTAGCTTGGTTTACATGAGACTCTCAGCTTCTTCTCCAACACCATGTCTGCCTGCACATTGCCATGTCCTGACATGATGATAATGGCCCAAACCTCGGAACTGACACATATATGAGGCCAGCCCCAATTAAATGTTTTCCTTTTTTTAATATTTATTTTTATTTTATGTGAATTGGTGTTTTGCCTGCATGTATAACTGTGTAAGGGTGTCAGCTCTTGGAATTACAGACAATTGTTAGCTGCCATGTGGATGCTGGGAATTGAACTCAGGTCCTCTGGAAGAACAGTCAGTGCTCTTAATGGATGAGCCAACTCTCTAGCCCTAAGTGTTTTCCTTTTTAAGAGTTGCCATGGTCATGGTGTCTCTTTTATAGCAACAAAAACTATAACTAAGACAGCCTGTCATGAAGAAGTCTGTGTTAATGGTACTGCACTTGATTTACTGTGTTTGCGTATGTGACTGTGTGTGTGGCACATGCACAGGTGTGTTCCATTCTTCCACACTCGGTCCTTTCCCCTTGACAACAAGCGTCTCTAAATAAGAGGTAGACTGGCAGCCTGCAGGCCCCAAGTATCCTCCCATCTCAGGAGGCCACATGGTAGCTGGGGATTTGAACACAGGTCTTTGTGCTTGAGCAGTAAGCATTCTTACCTGCTGAGCCATCTCTTCTTTTTTAAGACAGGGTCTCATGTAGCCCAAGCTAGCCTTGAGCTCACTAGGTAGGCAAGGATGACCCTGAGCTCCTCCTAATCTTTCTACCTCCGCTTTCTGAGTCCTGAGTTTACAGGTATGTGCCATCAAACCTGGTTCCTTCCTGATATCTCTGATAGTAGCTGCTTTCTTAGAATAAGTTCTCACAATTATTTTAACATACTCTCCTGCCTCCTGTATCTATGAATAATAATATGTCTGACTTTTCTTTGTGGGTGTATTTTTAAACATGAAGAAGCATATTCTGGGATGTCTCGTTTCCTCTGAGAAGTCACTAGTGTTCCGTACATTCTGGAATGTGATATCCCATGCCTTTTCTATTTTCAAGATTACTTGGGGCTGTAGAGACGGCTCAGCAGTTAAGGCATTTTCTGCTCTTGCAGAGGACCTAGGTTCAATTCCCAGCATCTGAATAGCAGCTCACAACCATCCATAACTTCATTTCCAGGAACCTAATGTCCTCTTCTGGCCTTCTCAGTTACCAGGCATGCTTTGGATATACATTTATACAAACAAGCAAAACATCCACACACACATAAAATAAGAACAAATACACAAGGGAAAAAAACATTTGCTTGTGGCCTCAAATTTATTATGTAACTGAGAATGTCCTTGGCCCTGATCCCCCTGCCCACACTTCTCCGGGTCTGGGACTACAGGTATATATGAGGAGTCTGGGCATCCTGGGCAAACACTACCAAGTGAGCTAAATTTCCAGGTTTCTATTTCTTTTTCTTTGTAATTTGTCATGCTGGAAACTGGACCCACCAGGCTCTTACACATAAGCACCTCCTCAATAATTTGATTATGGAACAGACACATTAAGATGTGGAAAGATTCACATAGTGAACACTTTACACTCACCCCCTAGTGTTTCCGTCATTCAAGGCACATCTATAACAGATGACCTAAGATCTCAAGTTCATCAGTAACTCTCATCTTCACCAACACAAAAGACCTGAGGAGGCTTTTACTCAACACTCCTTAACATTTTCCACGAGCTTTTAAGGGTCAGGAGGGAGTCGTGATTACAATGTTTCCTGTTGCTGACTTAGGAGTTATTTCTTCTATGAACTGACATTGTGTCAATCCCAGCAGCACCAGCTCCTGCACCATATTCTCCCCACCTTTCTAGAAACAGTTCATTCTCAGTATTTAAACAGACCACCTTGCAACTAATACACTAGAGGCGGCTCTGTGGTCTACGGTGATGTCTGGAGTTCAGATCTCAGCACTTACACAGGTGCCTGACAAGATCCTGGGAGTCCCAACTCCAAGAGAAGGACATCTCCCACCCACACATGAGCACAAAAGCAAGCACAGACACATAAATAATAAAAACAAAATTTAAAGAGCAGACAAAGTGGATGTAAGAAATGAGCGAAGAATTCGTATGTGTATCTTCTCTACACTAGTGCAGCCTCATACATGCCAGTCTTCAGTGAGTTAAAGGACAATGCTGTTGCTTTGTTTTTAAAGCTTTATTTACCAAACAGTCAGGCATGAAAAACAGACATACAAATAATGTTATATAAATTAAGTAGGTTATATTTAGAAACACACACACACATGCAGAGTCACACACATGAAGTAACAATTAGTTAAAAATAAAAAAGAGGCCATGAATTTGAGAATGAACAAGGAGGAGAATGTAGGAACACTTGGAGAGAGGATGGGGAGGGTGGAAATGTAAGAACTACAGTGTAATCTTAATGCTTTTTAAAACTTTAAAAACTTTTTTAAAAGGATTGATTTATTTTTATTTTGTATGTATGAGTGTGTGTGTGACAGAGAGAGACAGAAGTGGGTGTTGATGGTTTTAGTTAGGTTGTCAGCTTCTCTGGAACATGTCTTTGCCCATCTTACCAGCCATTTTCTTTCTTCTTTCCTTTCTCTCGCCCTCCCTCCCTTCTTGAGACAGGGTCTTGCTATGTAACACAGGCTTGCCAAAAACTTGCTAAGTAGCCAGGCTGGCCTCCAACTTGCAGGGCTCGAACTGAGTGCTGGGATCCCAAGCATGTGCCAGCAAGCATGGCACTGATTGCTGAAATTCTAAGTGAGTATCTTCACTAATGTGGTACCAAGTCTAGAAATCACTGAAAATCTTGCAGATGAGTCAGAAGACATTTTCATAAAAATGTCCTGAGTGTGCTGATATTAAACACAAGCTCTAGACAAAAACTGTTTTAAAAATTATAATAAACACACTTGTTATGCACACTTCTTCACACCTCCTTCACCAATCACAAGGCTGAAATTCCCAGTGGTTCTGTTCATCCTGGCCTCTTACAAGTCCTGCCTTCCTGCTGTTAAGTGTGCAAACTCTTTGTTTGTGTGAAAAGCAGGGAGGAAGGCTACATGCAAAGACAGAGAGAGAGAGAGAGAGAGAGAGAGGAGAGAAAGAAATTATCAAGTCTCCTAGCGCAGGTTCAGCCAGTCACTAGGGATAGCCTAAGCAAAACCAGCATCGAACATTCAATCTACACATCAGAAGTGTGGCCCTGCAGGCTTGTTTTAATTAAGAGGGGGCTCACCTCCTCAGCAATCTCCACCAATACAATATGAGCAAGAACATACACAATTAAGTGTCTACAGTAAGAGAAAGTTTCATTACCTACACTAGATCTGGTCTAATTAAAAAGTAAATCAGATGCAAGAGGAGAAATAATTGCTACCAGGCATAACGAGTTTGTTGTAATTTAGAATCTGAGCAAGGGGACACAAACTATTGAGAGGCACAGGCTTCATCTCAGCAAAGTCTGCAGCAATGCTACCACGGAGCATTAGCTATCACTTGGTTAGATGGCCAAGCCATTTTGATTGGTGTGAGTATGCAGCTTACAACAGGACCAGGCTGCAGTGACATTTGTCAGGCCAATGCCAGGACTAACTGCTGTACAAGTGGCCATCAGCAAAGGAAACATGTCACAATCCCTGTGATGTAACACATGATATCAAGGAGGTCAAAGGAATGCGTGTGAGTGTGCTCTGTGCTGTGCTGTGCCATGCTGTGTGTGTGTGCATGTGTGCATGTGTGTGTGTTTATGGTTTCAGATGTCGGTGTATGCATGTGGGAGCCAGAAGCTGATAGTAGCATCTCCTTCTAGCTCTCTCCACCTTTTGTTTGAGACAGGGTCTTCCACACATTCCCTCACAGATTCACACAGACAGGCTGGCCAGGGCTCCAAGGATTTTCCTGTCTCCACCTTCCTGCTCTAGGCTTATAAGAGTATGACAGCAAGCACAGTGGGAGTTTTATTGGTGTGTTTATTTTTGTTTTATAATGTAGGTGCTGGGGACCAAACTATGGTGTTGCTGATTGTGTGACGAGCACTCTAACCACTGAGCTATCTCCCCAACCCAGTTTGAAGAAAATTCTTGAAGTGACTGAATGTATCTCTCTAACTGCTTTCCACATACAGTCTGGCCTTTTCAATTTGTAATGGGCCTCCAATTAGCTGCCCAGCACGGAGAAAGGGACCACGTAAGAGGACTAGGGGCATACCGGTCTCTTAGGCTCTGGTTAGATTTCTTTCCCATCAAGCCCATGGAATCATGGTTGTACTATGAAAAACTAAACAAGGGAAATATTTTCCTTACAGAGTCTTTGTCTCATTATCCTGTGCTCCACTTTCTTCTATTCATTTGCAGTCACCAGAGCTAAAGTCGCGAGACTGACCGAGAGTGAGGTTTGAATTTGTGAATGTGAATCCATGAAAAGAACACAAGCATGTTGCCTTTAGTAAGGCATGCAGTGTCACAGCACAGAAAGGCATATTTCCCCAGGCTTCCCTCAGAAGGAAACCAGTTCAGCTGTGGAGAAATGGGCCCAGAGGAGCACTTGGCCATATAACTCATCTGGGAAACACTGACTATAGTAACAGGAACCACTCAAGGCCAAGGTCACTGGATGCATTCTATAGCATAAAGCATCACATTGCAAAAGCTCCTGGGGTTCATTAACTCAACACTCTTGTACTATCTTTTCTTTAACAACTCAATTCGGACCATATAGCAAGGTGTACTATCTGGCACTGCCTGAGCTCAGGAGAAAAGCTGGGTTTTATTTTTTTCTCGAGGGCATAGATTGCTTCTGACCTACTACCAAAGAGAATGTAAAGGACCAAAATGTGTCTCTTACCCTCTTCCCTGAGCCATCATCACCCCACCCCCCAGCACTACAGATGACATGCTGAAGACATCTTAAGATGGCTGAATCTGCCTCTGACAGAATTCACATAAGCTTCCCAGCCACCTCCTACAGGTTATAATTCTAGGCAACAGTGGGACACTGAGGAGCCTGGAGAGGACGGACGTTTATCCTCATCCAAAGGCTTCACAGTAATGGAATTAGAGGGGAGAGGGGACAGAGGGCAACAGATTAAGAGCATCATCAGAGGAAGCAATACATAAAGCCCCTAGGACAGTCCAGATCCATGCCAAGGGAAAGAAAGGTACCTCAGGGGAGCAGCAGCCTGCCCAGCAGCATGGTCCCAAAACAGTGAAGCCAAAGGCCGTGCTCCACATGGCCACAGTGAATCTGTAGGGTCAGTATTCTTACGCAGAGAGCCAGAGAAAAGAAGCCACCCCCATCCTTCTAGAAAGAACAAAGACCAAATGGGAGACAAGGCCACAGTCAGGATTCCATGTGTACACTGGGCTCTCAAAGTGACCAAGAACTCTTTAGAGTCAAATGAAGAACTCAAATCAAAGCTGGAGAGATATCCTGCTTGGAGGCCACCATTTAAAAAAAAAAAACAAAACAAAAACAAAAACCTGGGTATAGGAATCAACTGGCCAGATACACAGACTTTCCAGCAGAGAAATAATCATCTACTGTGGGAATGAAGAGCAGATAATGTTGACAGCCATTTTGCTGTATTTTTATGATTCTTACTTTTCCAACAATAGCCTGCATTTTGGGTCCCAAACGCAGTTGAATGACAGTGAATTCTCACATCTAATTGGAACAAGGAGGGGTCTCTGGAGTTCCTCCTCAAAAATAAGTAGAAGAAAACAGGGGGAAGAAGAACGGGGGTGGGAGGTGGGGTCACTTACTCTAAGAATCCAGGCTTGTGTTTATGCTCCACATGAGGCCCAAACTGTATCTGGGCTTGGAATCCACCAAACTCGCATGCCTTCTCAAAGGACACAGGGTGAGAGCCATTCAGGATGTCATCCCGAGCCTGAAATGCACCAAGAAGGAAAGAGATTCAGGGCCTGGCAAGGCTAACACTTCTCCTAGTGACATATGCCTGACTCAGGACAGCTACTGTAGACACACAGGGACAGTGAATACTGGGGTAAGCAGAAATGAGGCTAAGAGAAAAGGAAGTTTTGTATTCCCCTTTCAAAGTGAGCAATAGCATTACAGGTACCTGGATTATCAAATGACAAAAAATAAGCCCTATTGATCATCTAGGAAAGGCAGATGAGACTGAGAAATGAAGAGACAACTGGAATGCCCAGATTCATATAGGCTGTCTTAGAAACATGATTTGCTTCACATAAGCCTAAGTCATAAAGCCAGCAAGAAAAGAATCTACAAAGAGGCAAAACGATCCCAATCATCCAAGGACCAATGTAATTTACTAGGAGAGACAGACAGACAGACATGTGCTCCCATACCCAGACAAGAGAACAGCCTAAGGACATACAGGGCCCAGCAATGCAAGATTTTATATGCAAGCCCCGTTTCCAGTTCTCCTGAACTGCAGTGGCTGCTGCTATTTATCCCTAACCCTCTCCTATCCCTTTCTTCCAGATACATGACCCAGAATACTTGGAGATGGGCGCTCTCAGCTACTACCCTGGGCTCTAAATGTGTGAAGTTTCTTCCAACTCTCCTGCTAACTCCTTCATTTCTGCCTTCCAGTATCAGTCAATGCCATTCTTTCCTCTGCAGAAGTTCAGACCTTCAATGGACTTGGTCTGTGTTCCAACTACTGATATCCACTTCTGCTGGTTAAACCCAAGAATAGACCCCGAAGACAGACCAACAATTATGCAATGGAAAAGGGGATTTGCCAACATATAATGCTTACATAAATGAATTATTCACTTTCAGTACTGGCAGAGGGCGGGGCTACATTGTGCAAACCCTGAATCATTTCTAAGGGCAGAGAAGTACATACGTAAAAGGAAGGACAGAAGGAATTTGAGGTGGGAAGAAATTCTTTGCCCTGTCGGGGGAGTGAGGGGGAGGTTAGCTAGGGGAAGACCGGGAAAAGGAGCCGGAGAGGGAGCAATAGTGGGTATGAGGAAAAAAATTTAATAAAAAAAATAAATTAAAAAGAAAAGAAACATGAGCGGCATTTTCCTTGAGTCAAAGCCCACATCACATATGATGAGATTCTAACTCAGGTGTTAAACGATCTTCTGAATTTAAATAACTAGTTAACAATGAAGACTCAAGAGGTGACCGGCAAGACAGCCTGGAGCTAATGAGTACTGATTTTCTGCAATATTCTTCTGTAGTCTAAGATGTTAGCTTGGGAAATGAGATCAGTTACGCGAATCCAACTGTCTCCCAGGGCCAGCCAGGGGACAGTGGTGGCCACTAGGACGCAACCCAAAAGGTCCCAGAGAGAAGCAGTGAGACCCTCCTCTTGATAACCAGCAGATTATACCCTGTTAGTTCCCACCAGGGGCTGAAGAACAGCACCTCTGGATTCTCTCTACTGTGAGGGGACCAGAGAGGGACACCTACTTACCACAAGACCATGTAAAGTCTCCTGAAGTTCACTTAATGTTTTAGTTTTTTTTCTGACAAAAGCAACTTAAGGTTCACAGTTCTAGGTTACACGGTCTGCCCTTGTAGGGAAGTCCTCACCTGAAGCATATCCATAATCAAAAGCACAGATGCACGCTAGCTCTGAGTATGCTTCCTCCTCTCTTATCAAGACCTTGCTGCCTAGGGAATAATGCCACCCACAGTGGATGGGTCTATCCACCTCAATTAACATAATTAAGACATAGGCCAGCCTAAGCAAGATATCATATTGAGTATCCCTTCCCAGGTGACTCCAGATGCCCTCAGGTTGACAACTGACACTTAGCCATCACATCCATCTGTTGTCTGACCAGTAAATATTGTACCTGGACATAAAGCAAGTTCAACTGCACCGGGTCTCTTGAGTCTACATTCTGATCGGAGTAAAAGAACTTCCGTCGAAGAAGCAATGTTTCATTTTCATCCACTCCTTGCTCTCTGAATGTCCGGCTGTGATCTAGCCAATTTACTGCAATGAGACAGACAGGACAGTGTTTACAAGCCACTGAAGCAGCCTGCTGTGGAAATAGATTTTCATTAATGCCATGGTTGCTTATGATCACTTCTTAACTTTGGGAGATGATTGGCACCTACCACTCAAATTCCCAGCCATTCCCAAAGTTAGTTACTGTACTACAGTGCACTACAGTAGAGGTGAGAAAGTAGGGAAGTCAGTGTTTCGCATTGAGAAACCAAGCTGTATTGTATGAAAGTGTCTCAACTCTGGATCCTCAGGGGCTGGCTGTGGTTGAGAAGCTATGGGACTTCAGCAGGTGGAACCTCACTGCAGGAAGTGGGTTCTACAACTCTGGTCCTACATTCCCATGATGCTCTGCCTCTGGACTGGTGGTACAATGACAGCAGGTCTCCTCTTGCTGTCTGCATGCCTCCTCTGCCAAAATGGATTAGATCCCATGGACCGTACAGCAAAATAAACCCTCCCTCCTTAATTAGCTGCTTTTCTTTTGTTAATTACATTTTATTGGGGGGGGCACACATATATTGTGGAATGCATGTAGAGTCAGAGGACACATGGGAATGGGCTGTCTCTTCATACCATATAGGTCCCAGGCATCGAACTCAGATCATCAGGCTTGTCAGCAAGTGCCTTTACCTAATGAGCATCTCACCTACTCTTGAATATCTTCTTGTCAGGCACTGGGTCACAGCAACAAGACAAACGACTAACAAATTAAGTTAGAGTTTTGAAATCAAGAGAAGTAACTTCAGTCCTATCTAGTGAGATGGTTTAGAGACCCTGGGCATAGCAAGTTTCTCTGATGTCCAATAGGAAGTACAGAGAAAATGAAAGCCACAAGGTGGTGTAGAGACTCAAAACTAACAGCAGGAGATGACACCTGTCCCCGTGGGCCAGCCTGAATCTGACATCATCTGCACATTGTGGTGCATGGGAATCAGTCACTTCCCTGCTCACTCCCTGAAGCCCTCTCTCCGTCTCCTCCACTCCTTTCCCTCTAGTATTTATGGCCAGCCTCACCGAATGCTAAGCAACTCTGGCATAAGAAGCCTGTCTGACAGATCTTCTCTCCCACAGTCACCTGGGAGGGTAATGTGTACACATTAATAAATCCTTGGGTTTGTCTACTAAAGGCTTCTGGAAAGAAGTCTGTAACGGGAAATTTAATGAGGTGGAAAGACAAGGGAACAGAGGAGGACTCAGAGGAAATGGCAGGCCCACCAAAGATCAATAAACATTATAAAAGTGATGATGTCACCCCAGAGCTGCAGCCTAAGAAGGAGGCTGGAAGGGAAGCAGGCCAGGTGATGAACTAAGCCCCGCCCTCCCAGTGAAGAGTGGGCAGCAGGGGTCACACAGCAGGGGTTGGGAGCATCCCAGATCACCTGCTGCTTCTGCACACATTAGCCATGTGGCTGTGGAAGTGACATTGCTATGACAGACCCTTCTCACTGATCTTAATTACTAAGGAAATAATGGATCTAGGCATGGTACTGAAGACTATTAATATCTGTTAATGACAGCCAGAAACAGCTTCTTGATGGAAGTGCCCTGCTGAAGGAGAGCTTATTACCTCCCCACCCCCTAAGCAAGCCTCTAGATCTAAGGAATCCAGAGACACACAGGGTATATACTTACTAGCATTCACAACATAAAAAGGCTTCTCTCTCTCTCTCTCTCTCTCTCTCTCTCTCTCTCTCTCACACACACACACACACACACATCCATGCAAGGGAAAAATTAAGAGAGATAGAGGGGAACTTGCTTAGTTAAGCAAATGTGCTATTCTACCACATTTAGATCCAATACATTAATTACATTTTTTTTGCAAGATAGTGGGAAATTGTGACCACAATTTATATATTTGATATGAATGAATTCTCTTTTAGATAGCAAAGATTATTATAACCACTTTAAAAGTTGTTTGCAATTATTATCTTTCAGTGAGACAAACCAAAACATTTACAGATTTAAAAGGGAAAAAAAAAAAAACCCAAACCAAAACAAACAACCCAAAGTAGTTCTCAGTGGACGTGGCAGGGGACCCAGGCTCTGAGGGACTGTGTCCTGGACCACCAGCCTCCCCGCAACCAAGACTCACAGTCATCATCTGTATGGAGCTTGGCCTTCAGCTTCTCCATCTTCCTCTCATCTCGTAACAATGTCCTGTCTTTTCTGAGTGTTCCAGTCCCTTCCTCTTTCTTGTCTTCAATGGTTTCTTGGATTAAAGAGTATTCTTCATAATTTGTTATCCCTAATAACAGAAACCAGGTCATATTATACACGATTAAATTGCTACCAACTTCTACTTAGGGCCTGGGTACTGCCGAGGGTCTATGGTGTCAAAACACAGGAAGGAGCCTTCCTCACTCAAGGGCCAGGGTGGTCACATATCACACAGCTCCAGCACAAAGGCTCTATGGGCAGGAAGCCACATTCAAAGTGTTAGGGACAATTTTCTCCACAAACACTCTTATATACATACTCTCTCCTCTCTTTTCTCTCTGCCTCTGCCCTTCTATGTCTCTATGTCTCTCTCTCTCTCTCTCTCTGAGATCAAACCTAAAACATGAAAGAAAAGCATCTATCACTGAGCCACATTTCAACTACCCAATTAACTTTTATTTATTTATGTAGCTCCTTATGTGGAGCCAGCCATACTCTTACAATGTAGTCCTATCTGGCCTGGAATTCACTATGTAGACTATGGTGGCCATGGAATCACAAGACTCGTCTGACTGTATTCTGCTTGCAGAGGTTAAGGGTCTAGACTGCCATGCCCAGCCTCCATTAATTTTTGAGAAACCAGGACAGGACAGAATGCAGCATGACAGTGTCCAATAAGAAGTGTACAGATGAACTGGACTCTTCTGTGAGGGAAGCCAAGGTAGGTAAGACTCCTAACACCTGGCATTTGAAGGGCTTCATTGAAGTTACCCTCTGGAAAGACTGACAGAAGAAATAGGCAGTAAGTCTAAATCTTTTTTGTTTTCTGCAAAGGTAAATAAAAGTTCCCAACCATGGCTCAGAGAGAAGTTTTATAGCAGCTGGAGGCCAGTCAAATGGAGAGACTGGACAGAACTTTCCTGGGTGTGGGCAGAACCCAGCTTGTTAATACTGTGGGGTGGGTGGTGGGTGTGGCCAAAGCAATAGCCCTGTGGAGTGCTCTGCCTCACCTATCCTGCTGCAGATGGTGACCAGGAGCTCTCCAACTGTCTTAGAGTCGTCCACCATCACTGTCTTCACAGAGCCATCCAACATTCGGATTTTCTGAGGCCTCTGTTTCTTCTTGTACTCCAAAATATCCTAGATAGAAGACACACACACACACCACACCACACCACACCACACAGGGAGTTGAAAAAGACAACAGCATTGGACACTTTTCTTTGGAAGCAAGTCCCCAGAAGATGCCTACATCATCCTAAGTCCAAAACTTTTTTGAAAGCCTCCTAAGTATGCTCAGGGGTGCTGCTGTGAGAGCGCACAGAATTCTAAGAGCTAAGTAATGACTTCCATGAGATCACGAAAAGCTCTCATAAGAAGATTGTCCTTCAAGAGGGAATGTTGTGGCTCACGGTGACTAGAAACCACTTTCTCTAAAGTGAAGATGGTTGTATGCTCTAACGGCTGGAAAAGGGCACATTCATGAGACTGAGGAGAAGGCGATACCTCACCAATCATGGAATCTGCAGCCATGTCCTGTCATCAGAAGTAATTACTACCTACCCCACAAAATGAACATTTATTTTTAAATGTTACTTTAGAATATTTGCTGTATATATATATATATATATGTATATATATATATATATATATGTAGTCTCCATAATGAAAGACATAAATAATAACCCCAGAAAGCTTCCTAGAAGATGCATATAGAAGCAGGAATAGTTTAGCAAGACTGCAGCAGTAATAATATAAAACAGAGGCTGGGGTTTGGTTACTTCAAAATAGGAGCCCTTGTTTTCATTTTAATTTGTAGTAACAACACCCCAGTTGGGGAGAGTAAGTGCCATGAGTTAACTGAACATTCCACCCCCACTTTTTGGAATCCTGGCCCATCTGACAAGCCCGTTTCACTGGGCACCCAAACCCCAGGACCTTAGAGGTCAAGGGAGATAAAGCGCACCATGTTTTATCCCTCAGGAAAACCGCAGAGGTAACTTTTGTTACTGTCACTGACAGTTAATAAAGATGCATCACCAACTGATGTTTCTTTTCCAAAGAGAAGCCCTGGGCATCTTAGGGCATCTCTGCTTTCCCTCTTGTCGCCTTAGTTTTAAATCCAGTCCAGGGACACTTTGTATCTACTCAAAGATAATGCCACTTATCTTATAACTGCCAAGGCCAACTTTGCTCAGCATGGAGACCTCTGCTCAGCATACTAACCTCCAGCTATTTCCATACCTCAGTGGAATTTCAGTACTTGTAGGTGGCTAGAATCTTCTCACCACCTGGCCAGCTTCACAGATTCATTGCATAGAAATTGTTAATAGGAAGCCCTTGCATTAGAATATTGCCACAGTGTTTTCCATAGTTGGTTTCTCAGCAGGGAATCAACGAGTAAATAGCAAGATGGATGAGTGCCTGGTGCCAGGCTGGTGAGTTCTTGAGATCCACATTATGGAAGGAGAGAAGCAACTCTTGAAAGTTGCTTTCTGATGTTTTCATGCATGCCATAAAGCACACAACTCCACAGACACACAATAAGAAAATGTTACTTCAATAACAAATTAAAGAGGGGGCTCGGGAGACAGCCTAGTGGTTAAGAGCACTGAGTGCTCTTCCAGAGGACTCAGGTTTGATTCTCACTCAGCACACACATGGCAGCTCACGGTGGTCTGTAACTCCAGTTTCAGGGGAGCCAACATCCTCTGCTGGACTCCAAGGGTACCAGTCAAGAAAGTAGTACATTGCCACACATGCAATTAAATCACTCATATACATAAAAATAGATTAGGAAAGAAAATAGGACCAACAACATACCCCATTCCGCAGCATGTAGTAATCCAGTGTCCGTCCTGCCTCTAGCCAAATCCCTTTCCTGGGGTCTTCATCAGAGAGAAACAGCCCATAGTCAGAGGCTGAAATATAAACAGAGAGGAAACAGAGGCCAAGTGGGAACAAAGCTACCACTGGCCCAAGCACAGTGACTCAGCAAGGAGGAGAATACTGTCCATCACCAGACAGACCTGTTTCTTATCAGCATCACTCACCCCAGGGAAGCAGAAGCCTCCCAGCAGAATCAAAAGCTACTGCAAGGTCCAAGAAATGAACCAGTGGGCTAGAGGTATACCTACAGTCTAAGAGAATCCTCAGGAACAGAGCAGTCTGCATTTCTAATTGAAGTTGGCTTTGTTTTCTGGTCCTTACTGTCAAAGCCTCATTTAGCTAGGTAGTCTCTGAAAAAATGGAGCTCCTAACCACCTAAGACCAGAACCACTGAGGCAAGAGCGTGTTATGGGGGCTGGAGAGATGGCTCAGAACTTAAAAGCACTGGCTGTTCTTCCAGAGGCCCTGGGTTCACTTCCCAGCACCCATATGTAGTAGAGAGTAGGTACTATTTTACTTTGACCTTAGGGTATGGCCTCTTGGTCAGCACATATCTAGGAATCAACTATGGCTTAGGGGAACCAGTATTCAGGGTGTGACCAGAGGGGCCACTTTAATATGGGGCACACATATGCAGGCTCCCTCTTCTTCTCCTGCCCTTGGATGGAGAGCCTGACCCTCAGAGTGAAGCCTCATGAACCAGTCCAGCCTTTCCAGGAACTCCATGACTGCATTTTCCCTCTAGTATTCAGTATGCTCCTTTATTAAAATAATAATCTTCCTTTATCAGTAGCCTGTGATTGTTTTCCCTGCACCCACATGGCGCCTCTATAGCTCTGGCCCCCTCACACAGACATACATGTAGGCAAAACACTAATGCATATAAAATAGAAAAGAATTAAAAAGAGCATGATGAGGACCTTGCAACAACAGAATTTGAAGAAATAACAAGATATTTATGATGTCCTTATGGGGTAACACTTCAGTCAGCAAATACCACAAAATAAATAAAATAATTGGAGAATTAAACTTAATATTCTTTATAAAGTCTTCTTAATCCAATGTGGGAAGTCCAAGTGGCCTGACAGCAAGAGCATGCTCATTTCCCAGCTAGACTTTTCTCTTCCTGGTGTGCGAGGGGTGGGGGCTGGTGCATATGCATGCCTATGGAGGCCAGAGGTCAGCACCAGGGTCATTTCTCAGGGTGCCATCTCCCTTGTTCATGGAGGATTTCTCTGTGACCTGCTATTTGGTGACAGCTAGGCTGTCTGGTCATTAGCCCCCAGTGATTCTCCTGTTTCCTTTTTCCTGGTGACAGTATTTCAAACTTATGAAGCTTTGGAGGATCACACTCAGACCCTAAAACTTATACAGCAAGCCCTTTATTGACTACACTGTCTTTCCAGTCCATCTTTTCCTTGAAGTAAGTGAGGAAACCTTGGAGCCTTTTGGAAGGGTCAGGGTTCCCACAACACCACAGGAAGATGATTTCTGAGTCCTCAGAGGCTTTCGCCAGAACCTGTATCAATTCAGTCTAAGAGTGTCAGAAAACAATCCAAAAAGGAACTGAGAAGTAGCATCGAGACTGGACAAGCATGTCTTAAGAGTCAGATAGAAACTGTCCACAAACTTTTATTTCTGGTTAACTTAGTAAAACAGAGCAATCTGAGTATCATAAACAATATTCCCGTCTAGACTCTGTGGGTGTCAACATTCATACATTTACAAACCCATAAGCAGACACATACACACATACACATAATTAAAAATAAAATCTTTTCTTTTTTTAAATTGAGGAAAAATTCATGAAGCTCCTTCTGAGGACTTGCACAGTAAGACCTGCACACAAGGCTGAGGCTACATGGAGTCAGTGGCTAGTATGCTACTCTTTATTCAACCAATGTAGTATCAAAAGCTGGTTTGTAAATTACAGAGCAGGATGCTTATCTGAGGAGGGTCAAAACAAAAGGCATACTCATATTGAGTACTCAGGGTCAGTGTTAATGTGGTTATTAACAATGAAAGCCTTGTTCTTGCTAGGAAATAATATAAGAAGTCATTTTATTTAAACTTCAATTTTTTTTTTTCCTCCTGGAGACAGAGTCTTACTATATAGTACAGGCTAGCCTGGAATTGGCTATGTAGTTAAGGCTGGCCTTAACTCAGAAATATCAGCCTCTAGAGTGCTGAGATTAAAGAAGTGAGCTTCCATACCTGCTTTAAACAGGAATGTTTTGTATGTATCTAGTTAAGAGACATCCAAGCATTTTTCAGAAATCAATGAATAACCATGACCTACCTTGCCCAGTCTGTGCCTCGGGCACTCGCTCCCGAATGACTCGACAGGCATCATAGACAGCTGTTGACGGCTCAAATTGCATGGTCTTCACCACATTGCAGTGGCGGACACAGATCTTTAAGGATAGCGCCACCATTTTCATAGATGATTTGATGGGTTTCTCTTAGAACATCTAGAAAACACAAGGAGACAAGCCTTGATGCTTACAATCATTAGTTAGCTGCAAGGGGGTGGGAGGGTAGAGAGAGGGAGGAGCTCATTTCTTAACCCAGCTGTTCCACTATAAAGGCATTGGCAGTACCATCAGAAGTGGTGTGCCATGTGTGATAATGTGTTAGCATTCCTTATTTGAGAAATGTCATCAGGCTTTCCTCCTGGAACAACAGCAATGACTGTTAAAATTAGCCCCAAACTGAATGAAGGCACTATCGCTTATGCAGTTAGAAACGGTGGCATTTTGCACCACCATATCAAGGTTTCAAAGCCAACCATAAAACTGCTTCCAACTCCCTTTTCGCAGGCATATTTAAGGAACTCTGACCACTTTCAGTCAACAGTCTTTGAGCTCTAGAGATAAGTGGGCAATGTGGCTGTGTTGCAGACTTTCCCAGACCCCCTCCAAGATGGTCCAACATGGCTCAGGGGTAGAAGTCAGTGGAGGAGGCCATGGATGCCTTTCATCCAACGCAGCAGAGAAGAAGGGACGGCTCAACTGTTCTAGTCCCTGGAGAAAGAATTCTAAGTGTCCTTGTGGTGGTAGAACGTGGGTGGAGGAAGAGCTGTCAGAGTTAATATATGCAAAACCAGTGACTGCCAGAGGATGGGATCGGACCTTAGAGCTGACCAGGTGAGGAAGAGGACAAGGAGACCAACAGCGTGGAGTTCTCTGCCAACTCAGGTAACACAGTGTAGCACAGTGTGGGGCCAAAACTGAAGTGGGTAGTAGGGTCAGGAATGAGATGGAAGAGAAGGCTGGCTCAAAGGATGCCAACACATCTCCTAGGCAGGCTTGCTGGGAAGCGGACAGAGCAACGGGTAGAAGATTTCATCCTATGTGGATACACTTTCATCCAAAGTGTGCCGCTTGTATATCAGGAAGCCATCCACATAAGGAGCCTGCCTCCTGATGGTCCTCAACAGTTTCAGGCACCTAAGGACTCTCCCTCACCATATACCATCTTAATTCTGGGACCTGTCCACATAGCAACCTCTCAGTCTGCTGGAGAGGAGAGGGCGGGCAGGTGTTGGTAGATGAGGCAATGGGGTGGGAGCCTGCTCTCTGGGTTCACTACTGAGTGCCTCGAACGTCTGTGTGGTCGCTTCTTTGCTTCTGATCTTCAGAAAGCTGGAAGAATTGGTACCTGGGGTGATTTTTTTCCCCATAAGTTTTTTTGCTTGCTCCTCCTATCACTCCAGGAGGAAAGGCATGGAATTTAGGCAGCTCTTTAAGTACTGGACAGAAGCTCAAAAGAATGAGGAACAGCAGCGGTCATAGAGTCATGTTCTGAACTATTCAGTCACCTACGACAACCAGGGTAAAGAGCATCACCGTCATTACCGGGGGACACATTGTTAAAGAAATCCCACCTCACAGATGGGCCTTTTTTAAGAGCACTGCACAGAGGCCCAAAACTAAAGAGTGTCCAGCATGGTTTTCTTACTCCTAGCTCCTCATTTTACTGTGATTTGGTTTTCCCAGACAAACCAGACTAACAGTTTACTTTACAGAGCTGTGTGTATGTGGGCGCCCACGGTATGTATGCATGCATGTGTTCATGGGTGCTTGTGTGTGGAAGCCAAGGACAACCTTGGGCATCTTCCTTTATTGTTCCTCATTAAAATGTTTTGAGACAAGCCTTTTCCAGTGGATCTGAAGCCCGCCAGTTAGACTGGCTGGCCAGTGAGGCAGAGACCATCCTGTCCACACCTGCCTATGACTAAGATGAGGGGTGTTTGCCTCTACGCCTGGTGTTCTACACGAGTGCTAGAGATCTGAAGGCAAAGCTACACAACTCATGGCGAGCACTTTACCAGCTAAAGCACCTCCCCAGCCCCTTCATGGGAATATTTTTAAATTGCAATGTACATACATAAAGAAATGCATCTTAAACATTTATTTACATGTAAAGACTAGGTTCGTATTATCATGCAAGATGAACACACTTGTAGCCAATGCCTGGATCTGAAATCAATGTGCACATGATTTTACTCATCCTGACAAGCCCCTTAGCAATGAGCTAGTTCTCACGCCACACTTAAATGAGCAAGACTCTGGCAAAATGGATGTTTGCTGGCATTAAGTGTCATGCTTTACCCTACAGCAAAGAGAAGGGATTGAAGCATTTATCAATGAGAGACAATAACTGAAGATGAGGAATTCTGAGCAGTCTCACTGGATTTCCTGAGCCAATGCTGCAGCTCAAACATCAACCTTGCTAACGATTCACGCTCCCTCTCTACCTGGTCATTTTCTGGGCCACTGATATTTGCCTCTGCTCCTGTGTCATAAGCCCATTTTAAAGGTGCACACTTGGCCTGTAGAATGGCTGACTGGGCTTCTTTTTCAGATTTAGCTGCAAGAAAGTCCACAGCCAAATTCACGTATGAGTTTCTGTATTTATTTATGGCACAATCAAGGTGGCTTGGTTTCCTTCTACTCCAGTTTGAGTGTTTGCTCTCATATTGATCTTATTTTGTGTGTATGTTAAAAGAATGGACACACTGTAAATTCATAACATTTCCTTTTAATAATTTCTTCTCATTCTGGTGATACTTTGCTTTCATTATATGTATAAAGGTCACTTGGATCAGCACACACAATAAAAAAAAAAAAAACCAAAAAACTATCCATTATAGAAGATGGGCCACTAGAACCAGCCATAAAATATAGACATTAAATAAAAAGAACCTTCAATTCTAGAGAGCTGTATACAAGCAGGATCATCCTGGTCCAAACAGAGATAAGCATGCCCAGCCCTGGCTGGGGAGCTCCAATATAAACACCCAGCACTAGTCAAGATGAACAGCTATTCCCTGGATTATGTTTCACAAGTCAGGACCAGGAGTTCTTCCACACTCCTTGTCCAGAATTTCTAAGTGCTCTGTGCCTCAGTCTCCCCCATGGAAAAGTAGACAGAGAAAAATATATCTATCAGTAGGGCTGCCACAGAATCCAATGTGTTAAACATGTTAAACAGATAGTGCTGAGAAATTTTGTTATTAAAATGAATTAGCCTTGGGTGTCATAGAAACACTGGAAGCATCATACTGCATTCAGCTTGCACAGAAGATGCAAAGTTTGGTCCTATTGTTTATGTGACTTTATAAGAGGGAGCAAAGGCAGACAAGATTGCTGTTCACAGCAACCACCTTCCAGTAAGCCATAGGTTCACTGTGCAGATCAAGTAGTACTTGGCCTTATGCAGGATCTTTCCCTAGACATCCTGGGATTTCATAAGGAGATGTAAAGTGGGCATTTGTGGAGAGGCTGAATCTTAGAATCTAACTCTTAGAGATACCCAGATTTTCCAAATCCAAAAGCTCAAGAAGCAAAGACAGTGCCCTCTACAGGGCAGGGCTGGCATCATGACTGGCTCCAACTCAGTAGCATTTATGAGTGAAGTCTGCCTAGGAATGTGCTATGGGGAGTGATATGAAGCTCTGCATCTCTCCCTGTAAAATGACAAGCAGGGGGGCCAGAGACAACCTCTACTCTTGGGACTTTGCCTCTCCAGGACAGCGAGGACTGGATAGTAAGTATGCTCATCCTTTCCATAACCCCCGGGATGACCTTGCATCCGATTACATATGGCTATACTCACGCCCCTTCTTCTGCCAAGTGTGTTAGGCACATGCATTGCCCATCAGAAAGGTAAATCAAGCCAGCCTTTCCCCGGGAGCCTGCTGGCTTTTATTCTGGTGGGTGGAGTGGGTAAACAGCCAGGTGTCCCATTTCATTTCCTCAAGAGAGTCACATTTTTTGTGAGTTACCCAGGCTCTCCTTAGCATGTCTCCCTCCCTCTCAACTCTTCCCAGCTGTAGAGGACTCAGGAGTTTGGGCCTGCATAGAGAGGCTCCCTTTGTCCCACATGGGAGAATTCCATTTCATTATATGCTTGGGCAAAGCAGTAAAGAACAAGCTTTTCAAAACACCCGGCATCCATTTAGTACTGTGGCCTTCTCTGCAGCCACAGTGGGAGCCCAGACATAGGGAACTGTCCCACGAGACCATCAGTGATTTCTTTCTGAGAGGTCAAGACCACTGCTCAACCTTGAGCACTTCAATTAGAAGTAACTACTATTAGAAGGTCTAGGGGTGAAGGGGCACAGGGACAGGATTAACTATCTAAACAGGTGTGAAATGAGCATGAGACCAAGGTGGTCAATAAAAATCCCAGTCACAGGGCAGCTCTAATAATCCATGGGACTACCACTGTGACCCTTGCCCATTCCCAATCTGGCATGAAACATCTATACCATGGGTTCAGGAACAGATCTGTCATTAGAGCACCATCACCCCTCTTGGCCTCTGAGAGCAAGGGCTGAGTCTGGATAACCAGCTTATCCAGACTCTCTGTAAGGAACATGTAAGATTGAGCATGTCAGGAATGATAAGCATAGAGTTAGCAAGGAAGGACAGGACATAAGAGTGTGAAGTATGATAAGAATAGAGCTAGCAAAAAGGGACAATTCATAAGAGTGTCAAATGTGATAAACAATGAATGACTGCAGTGCATAGAGTGATAATGAAAGAAACCTGCATGAAAAAGGAAGCCTGGACCACCCTAATCAGAGCTCACAAACCCCCACACTGGTGGGACATGCTGAGACTCTCCTTCACCAGAGACCTGAGATCCTGCAGCTGAGGCTGATCCAGGAGGCTGCTCTGGGGAAGCTGAGCCCAGATTCAAGAGGAAAGACATTTCAAGCCCAGACCTACATGCTTAGAAAGCACGCCCATCTTCATGAGGAGCAGGAGAAGCTCCATACCTTTGCTCTAACCTTAATTGTGTGAATAAATGAGTGTTGTACCAAGCTTGACTTAAGAGTGATCATTCCTCCCCCAAAGCTGGGGTATGTGCTCGTGACACTCTCAAAACCCCAATGCTTTTTTTCTTGTTTGTTTAGAGACCAGATGTGGTGGGAGGGGGAAGGGACCTTGAATAAGGATATACAGGGATGGAAAAAAAAAATTCAGAGGGAAAGCTGAACACAAAGTAAATATATGTGTAGCAATCTTATTTGCATTACCACCCTTGATAAGCCATGCTTATGATTCTTATCCTCTTTATAGTTATTGTTAACTTTTCCACATTTTAAATTCATTTTACTGTTTTTTTGATAAATACAAAATAAAGAAGGGGGAAAAAAAAAACCCCAATGCATGACAGATACTGAGGACTCCTAAAATTAATAACATTCCATGAAAAGATGTAGGCAGACCTTTCACATCTTATTTTGGTATCCCATGAATTTCATTAGGGCTGTTTACTGGAGCACGGGTACCTAACCATTGACTATACCACTAAAAAATATCATACCTTTCCCCCAGCACCTATCGGCTGCCTGTGGATGGATCCTCAGAGAGGGGCAGGGCCCCATGAATGCCTTCTCTTTTCATGACAGAAAGGGTGGGCCCAATTTGGGGCAGGTAATCATATCTGCTGTAGGTTCAAGAATGCAAAGGTCAAGGTGTGCCCAGAAGACAACCTTCTACAATATTCCACCTCTTCCCCTGGCTCTTACGTTCACTCTGCCCCATCTTTGGTGAAGCTCCTGAGTCTTGGAGAAAGTCCTTTAAGGTTGAGTATCCAACAGTCCCTTACTCTCAAAATGTTGCACAGATGTTTCTATAATTACCACAGTCTACTTCAAAAAGACTGTTCTCTGACTAAAGCTAATAGGCACACTAACAAAAGCATAAATATCTACAGAGGCAATCTGACTGATGTATCATGTCCATCCAGTGAACAGAAGCAGTGGCTTGCTTACTAGGCCCCAGTACTTCCCCAGCCTGGAGCTTTTAATCGTGTTTACACTAAATGTTACATCTTATCAATAGAGTTATTTCATATCTGACCAGAAAATATCTATCCACAATAATTCCAAGGCTTAAGGATTAAACAGATGCCAACTTTCACCAGTCCAAACCAATTTCAGGGACCACAGAATCTCAACCTCAAGGCTCACAAAATGAACTTCAACAAAATAGAAACCTTAAGAAAGAATAAAATTCACACAAGTCCAAATTCACTGAGGGAGGACAAGGAACAGGTACACTGCTCCCGGCAACACCCGCCATGGGGAGGGGCTCAGTGTTGACTTCAATGCAGGAGTACAGACAAGCTGGCCTTTCTATCTTGAGTAAGAGAACTGAAGACAGCCCAGATGAGCAGTTTTCAACCTGTGGGTCGCATACCAGCTATCCTCCATATCAGATATTTACATTACAACTCATAACAATAGCAAAGTTATACTTATGAAGTAGCAATAAAATAATTTTATAGTTGGGGATCAGCACATGAGGAACTGTATTAAAGGGTCACAGCATTAGGAAGGTTGAGAACCACTGCTCTAGAATGTGGAATGGAGTGATGGGAAAAGATGTATGTCCATTTTACCACTTCCAGATGAGAAAAAAATATCAACTTGAAGTCAAGAGATTTTCTCAATAAAACCACCAGATGAGCAGAGAGGGGGCTACCATGTAGTATGGCTGGAGCCTTCCAAGAATTCCTCTAATATACCCTCATACACTCCAACACACTCTTGGTATTGGCTCCTGAGAGTCCATCATGAAGGTTGACAGTCTACTACATTCAACTTTAATAGCACATATGTGCATCTGCCATCATCAGTGTTTCAGAATGCACATCTCGGACCTGCAGGCAAAGTAGCTGAGAGCTGCCCTTTATTAAAGATGAGGGGACTGCAGAGGGGCGTCATTCAGCGGGCTACAGAAAAGGATAGAACTCTGGAGGAGGAAAGTGCTGGAAGATCCTGCTGTGGGGAAGGGGGAGAGAATGCAACAGATGCTTTAGATACACGTAGCTCTATCCTTTCCTGTGAGGTTTTTAACACATATAGGACTTATGTGTGTAGACCTGTAGTGCTCAACACTGACTGTCAGCTTGACAGAACCTAGGACTACCTAGGGGACCGATCTCTGGGCACATCTGAGAAGGTATCACTGAATTATTTTTTAGATGAATGGGAGGCCCACTCTTAATGTGCACGGCACCATTCTACAGGCTGGGCTCCTGGAATGAGTAAAAAGAGAAAGTGAGCTGAGCACCCACATTTGTCTGTCTGGAGCCTGACAGAGAATACAACGTGGTTAGCTGCTTTCCACATCATGATGGTCTACACACTTCAACTGTCAGCCCAAGTGAACCTTTCTTAAGTGGTTTCTTTTTATTTATTTATTTTTTTAAACTTTATTTTATTTATTTATTTGCCTTGGTGTTTTGCCTGGAACTGGAACTACAGACAGTTGTTAGCTGCCATGTGGATGCTGGGAATCGAACCCAGGTCCTCTGGAAGAGCAGACGGTGCTCTTAACCACTAAGCCATCTCTCCAGCCCCCTGGTTTCTTTTTATTATAGCAACAAGAAAAGAAAGCAATACAAGAGGCAACCAGATTCAAACTACTTAGATGTCAGCCTCATCCCCCAGAGACTCCCCACTAGATGGCATGGGTATGTGTTTAATCCCTGAATTAACTGTTAGGTATCTTAGTGTGGTCTTGAAATGTTCCAGTCTCTTGTCCAGGACCTGATACCCTTCCAACTCAGAATCCAGCTTTGCTGGTACTGACTATTCTTTCTGATGCCACAATGAGGAAAGTCCAATCTCTTCCCTTAACTCCACACTGTAACTCTTGCTTCAGCTGTGGTTGGTATTCCTGGGCTGAGTTATCACAGAAACTAACAGGCTCCTTCACACGATGGCCCTTGGTATGGAACAGCTTCATAGCACTCTGGAATGTGTCATTGTTGGATGTGTTTGACAGGCTAGAAAGTGACAGAGGACCCCACACCCCTCCCCGCCACCAGTTCCCTTTCCAGGGTACATACAGAGAATCAGAAAAGACAAGTGAATTCCTAGGCTGTATGAGGAATGTACTGTCATTTTCTGTCGGGCCACTAAGAATGCTCTGTAGGCTTCCTCCATATTCCGCTTTGATGTTCAAGACAGCAGAATAAATCATCTGCCCCTCCCAATCCTCTTGAAGGCCACCTTTTGGTCTGTGGCCTTTGCTGTTTTTTCCTCCCTCAGCAAAAGGTAAAGAAAGACACTGGCTCTGCATTGAACTCTTGAAAGGTGTAAGCCCTTTTACACCTTAACTTGTTCAGATTGTTGACAACAGATTGTTTTCAGAAACAAGTTTGATTTAAAAAAAAAAAAAGTCACATCCAAATAAAGAGGAAAACCACCGTGAAGGTAGAAACCAGAACAGCAAGTTTAGCACGCACTGGGTAGCCTGGCCGTTAAGCCCCGTCACTGGGTATTTTGGACCCTTCATGACAAGTTTATGAAATCTCATGATAGTAGATGCTACATGCTGCTGCTAAGGCGACATCTTTGTCTTTATAGCACACATCTTGATGGTCACAGACCACACACCAGTCTTTACTTGGAATGCACAAGGCTCTGTTCTCTGAGATCTGGGGAAAAGGTTAGTATTTTCTAGATTCATCATGAGAGACTATAGTAAAGGACTGTATATACCCCCTTCCCACAATGATCTTTCTCATGCTGGTATTTAATCTGATTCCAAGCTAGTGTGGTCCCTACTGAATGATATCTGCTACAGCAGCCTGATTTCAATTGTAAAGTGATGGGGTGCACTGACACGATCATGTGTAATTTCACATAAAAAAAACAAAGGAAACCTCCCACTTCCCAGCTCTGGTTCCTTTCAATGAAAGGCTGAAAACCACACATCACTCACAAAGGCAATAGGGCGTGGCTTTTGCAAAAAGGAATTTTGAGGAATAAAGGAAAGAAAATTAAAGACATATTCTTGCCATTTATCTATGTTAATGTATTAACCACATATCCGAAGAGCATTTTTCTTGGAGACTTGATATAAAAAACTGCTGTGTTTGTGAAGAGCTGAAATGAATCAATGAATGTGATTGTGGGATAATACTGATTGTCAACTGGACAGGATCGAGCATCTCCTAGAATCTCTCTGGGCATGTTTGTGAAGGCATCGAGACTGGGTTAACTTAGGTGCAGGAACTACCCTAACGGTAGGTACCAACATTCCATTCCATGGTCTGGGGCCCCAGACTGAATGAAGAAGACAAAGTGAGCTAAGGTCTCTCTCTGCTTCCTTGCTGCAGAGGTGACGTGACCTGCCACCTCAGGCTTCCTCAGATGCTGTCTCTGCCACGATATACTCACATCATGAGCCAAAACAAACCCTCCCTTCCTTAAGATGCTTCATTACAGCAACAAGAAAAGTAGCTTATACAGTAATTAACAGTTTCTTTCCCATAGACTTGTCATGTGACCCACCCAACATTCTTAGACTAGGCTGGATTTCTCAAATGATTCTTTTTATTATCTGGCTCTTCCTCTAGTGTCTTTGGCCTTCGGTCTTTGGCCTTTGCTGCTTTCTCCCTCCCAATGATTGAGTTTCTCCTTTCCAGTAAAAATATACAGAGTTTAAAATATCCCTTATCTCAGATCTCCATAGGCTACCATGTTAGCCTTTTCATTACTGTAACACACACCTGGGAAAACAAAAGAGGTTCATTTCAGAGGTTACAGCTGTCTCCACTGCTCTGTGCTTGCAGCAGGCAGAATATCATGGCAGCAGGAACTTCCTGTAGCAGCCCTTCAGGGCTGCTCATCTCAGGGAAGCCAGGAAGCAAGCAGAGAGAATAGGAACACTAAAGATTAGGTCAGAGCCAGCATTTGCCTTTCAAAGATACCTCTAGCAACCCATTCACTCTAAGACCCCTGTCTTGCTACTGCTGAATCCATCAATGGACTAAGCCACTGATTATGTCAAAGCCCTCCCCACAGACATACCCAGAGGCATGGTTAATATTCTCTTAAGTATTTCTGAATCCACTCAAGGATGATAATCAGGATATGTAAATCTGCCATAATTTGCCCATTTCTATACTGTAAGAACTAATAAATGCATATACTAAAGCACTGTAGATAACATAAAATTTATATTAGACTATATACCTGGCAGTGCTTCTTTATCCTTTTTATGGGTTAAACACACAGATTCCAGCACACAACTGCTATGGGGTGGACACTTTGTCTAAGTAGGCCAACCAAAATATAGTGGTTTTGTAAGTTTATTCTAAATAGGAGGGAATATGCAGAAACTGATGCTTGTGTTAAGAGAGCAGTAAAATGGAAGAGATATTTATTATTAACATTGTTATTAATAATTGAACCAGCACTTGGTGAATTACTGAGTACCACATATTTGTCTAATAATTCAGTAAGTGAGGTCTGATTTATCCTGTGTAAAGCAGGCCTAATAAAGGGAAATTCTATATAAAACAGTAAACATAAAGGCTTACGCCCAGGTCTGCCTGAGTCCAGACTTCGTACCTAGCCCCACTATAACAACAGACAGGCAATGTTGACATTTTGACAAAAAAAAGGGGGGGGGGGTTTGGTCATGTTTGTCTATTTTTATGTAGTTAAGACAATGCATCCTATATAATTCTGTATATGAAACTCTAACTCTATAATAATCATTTTCCACACTATTGTAAACTCTGAAGAAATAATATCTTAATAGATATATAGTACTGCAATGAAGGATCATCTAATGTGCCAAGCTGCATTTATTTTGTGCATAAGCTATACTCAGGCTTTAATACTCATGAACATGGCTAGAGTAGACTTTTCCATTTTAAATCTCTTCTGTTTTTAATTTCAGATTTTTTTGTAAGCTAAATATCTAAATATTTTCTCTTTTTTTTTTCTCCACATTAACATTTCTTCAGAGAAACCCAAAAGAGACTGAAACCACAAGAGAAAAACAGAAGCAAATGTACAGGGAACATCAGTTTGTGTTTTGAGTTATAGGATAGCTAAATGAATATGTATTAGCAACTGGGCAGCCAAAAATCAATACGAGTTTTATAGTTTAATCTACACTGCAGAACGATCCTGCCATCCAAGGCTTGGGCTGTAAGGGATCAGAACAAGAGAGAGAATCAGCAAAGAAATGCATAGGAGAGAAAAAAATAAAACATCTGGTGTGGCTCATAAACCAGATTTACACAAGAGGCAGAGAAAAGGTAGATGCTTAACATAAATTTTAAAATATATTGCAAACTGTAGAAATGACAGAAGAAAGGATTGAATCAGTTTTCCCTCAAAAAGCTGTGTGGATGTCCTGGGGAAGCATCAATACTCTGACCTCTGTAAGCCCAAATTTTGAGAGCTGCCCACCAGACCCCTCCAGCTCTAAAGAGGATTTCAACTATATGGAAGAACTGATGGAGTGCCATTTATCCTGCTCTTAATAAAATGAAGCCAGCTAAAAAATCTTGTCAAAATTGTCAGTAGATTATGAACAAGCTTTACATTATGAATAACAAACACCAATCGTGGCTAAGTCTGTATATGTCAATTTTATTTCATCAAAAAGCAAGGGAAGACTGGAATGGGGGCTCAGTGGGTAAAGGACCTGAGTTCAATTCCCAGAACACACACAAAGGCTAACAACCATCTGTAGCTCTAGTTTTGGGGGATCTGATACCCTTTTCTGGCTTCCTTGGGCACCAGGCATACATGTGGTACCCACACACATGCAAGCAAAATACCCACACACATTGAATCAAAGGGAGACTTTAAACAAGAAGACATGGAAAGCGTTCATCGGAAGCGCCTCCTTGTGGTGAACAATGATGAAGGCAAAGACTCAAGACTGCCCATGATTCAGAGCATAAGTGATGGTTCCAGGCCCAGCTCCAAACAAGACACCTATGCCACCCCCTCTAAGGCTCAGAGAACATTGCAAAAGATGACAGAGGGAGTGTGCAAGCGAGGGGACATGGTGAGTGACTGAAAGAAAATCCTACCCTCTAGACTCCACGCAACCAGTGCAATCATCACCTTCCAACAACTGGTGTTACCTTCTCTGGGCCCACAGAAGATTGGGTCAACACCAACACTCCGCCAGGGAGTGGGGAGGGGCTGGTGGAGCCTTACCCTGTATCTCTAAACTACCGACTATCGATGGCATCTGGGAGAAGGGGAGTCACTTTCTTCAGTTGTGTATGGACTGAGCTCACCAACCTCACATGGAGAGCATCAAAGCATGTCACACAGATGGTCCTTGTTTAGTGGGTCCCATAACAAAACGGACAGACACAACTGTGAGAGACCTAAGGTGGGAGGGAAGGGTGGATAGGGATGGTAGGTAAACCAGAAGTGAGAGTTGTCAGTGTGTGTGGTGTGAAATTTATGTCAAATTGTCAAGTAAATATATAAATAAGTAACTAAATAGGGCAAGGAAACAAAAGGCATATGGGAGATGACAAGAAATGATGAGACTCTTGTGGCATAGTTAAGGCACAGCCTCATACACATAAAGCCTCCTATGCTTCCATCTGTGCCCCCCCACCCGGGCCCTCGTAGATCAGCTTGCTATGGGACTCAGAGACAGTTAGGTTAAAATTATCCACGATGGTTTGTTATAGATACACACTGAACGTCTTGCAAAGACCCACACATTGAAGGACTGGTTCCTAGTGGATGGCAACACCGGGAGACGGTGGAACATTTAAGAGGTAGGGCCTAATAAAAGGAATTGAGGTCCCTGGGGGAATGCCCTTGAAGAGTGCTCTGTCCCTCATTGTTTCCATGATGCCATGAGATAAGCAGCCTCCTCTGTCGTAAGCTCATGACATAATATGTAAAGCTATATGATCAAATGACCATGACCTAAATAATCACGAGTCAAAATAAACCTTTTCACCTTTTAAAGGGCGGGTCTCATATCCCAGATTTCCTCAAACTCACTATGTAACTAAGAGTGATGCTGAAGTTCTGATCCTTTCCTCTGTGCTTCTCAAGTGCTCGAAACACAGGCATGCGCACTAACCCAGTACTTTGCACATGCTAGACAAGTACTCCATCAACTGAGTTTCATCTCCAAGCCTACCTCATTTATTTCTTATTATAGAGCAATATAAAAGACTAACACATGGTCAGCCCTAGTCCAAAATAACTAGTGTTCTTATGAGGGGCAGAATTTAGAAACAAGATAGATATAAAGACACAAGGAGAAGACGGATAAGCATAAGCTAACGAGAGAAATGGACCACATGCTTTCCTCACAGTCCTCAGAAGAAGATACTCTGAAGAGCACCATCCTTTTGGAATGGCAGCTTCCCCAGCTGTGGTAAAAGAAATTTCTGCTATCTAAGTCAGTGAGTCTATTACAAAAGCCTTATCACACTGCTCTATTGAGCTAGGTTATATATTACCATAATGTTAATTAATACAATTTTACAAAATGTAGGTGTTGTACATGATGTCCCCCAAGCCAACCAACCAATATTTTGGGCAGTTGAGCTGCACCTGTTTGCAAAAGGATCGTGGTGCCAGCTGTGCTTATCCATTGTTTGAATCTCCTCATGTAGGGCTGGGAAGACCTGACCTGAGTTCCAGCTGCTCCCACCTGATGTATGCAACTCTGCCTTTATTCCATGTGGCCTTGGGGAGAGGCTAAAGGACATAAGCCAGAGAAGAGCAGAGGATGTGGGCTCCATCTATGTGACTAGACGAAAGCCCTCATCCCTAACAGGTAAAGGCTTTGCATTTGCAGGTGGTGCCTTTGGTGCAAGTGATATCTATCCTCCTGTAAATGGCAGTCCTTCACCCATGCTCTCTATAAGGAAGCCCAATAAATTCATTGATTCCTTGGTGTGAACTCTAGTGAACTTATACATCCGTCTGTCACTGGGACCTTAGGAGAAAGGATAGACATTGCTTATGTTTCTCCCTGGACAGAAATTTTAACCTAAGTGGGGCTTTTTTTTTTTTTTTTTTTTTGACATGACTTAACCAATCACATAATAAAGTAAAGATAGTAAACCACAAAATAAGCATAAACACATGTCTAAATAAGCAAAGTCACAGAGGCAGGTGTTGACATAGGCAGAGGCATAGGCATGCAAGGTCACAAAGGGTATAAATGGCAGAGGTGGAACTCTAGGCTGACACACTGTTTTCTAGGGTCTTGGACACCACTATTCTGTAACACCCAGCAAAACTGCATTGTCACAGTGAAAATGCCCATCAGCCTAGCATGAAGGAAGCAGTTTCATATGTGCCTATAAGCATCCTACAAGAGCATTTTTCTAAAGCGATAGAATCCTTTTGGGGGGATTGTTAGAATTTGCAATGGTACAGAATTTCTGCAGGAATTAAAACAAATTCAATGACAGCAGAAGCCCGCTTTCAGTATTTGTTTCTTGGCTATCCTGCATGGCTTCTTTAGAAGATGAAACCCATGTTCTAGAAAGGGGAAAGATAGAAACTAGCTCTACAGAATGGTTCACTAGATTCAGCACAACCACCTCAAATTTCAGATGTATCTAGAGCCCTAGGAAGGAAGACTGAGATTCTGTTGCTATGGTGACAGCAGCAGAGATGGGAGAAGCTGACAGCTTGCATCCAAGGGGCTTCAAACCTCACAGCACACACACCCGGCTCAGAGCTCTTAGTGCCAGATACTGCCATCCAGAGAAAACACTGGCCCTTTATGAGCTCCAATGTAGGCACAGAAAGAAACCACAGAGCCCAACTGATGTGTCCAGAATAAGAACGTGAGTTGCTCCCACCACTAAAGTCCCTCTGAAGTCTAGATAACTCATGAGTAATGGCACAGCTCTCTATGTCTCTATGTGGCTGGGAGGCCTTGAGGCTCCTGAAGGATCCCAAGATGAATCTTGGACAGTGTAGACCTTCCCAGGGAAGATCCGAGTGGGTAAGATTATGACATAATGGACATGGCCTCCAGCACAAGCATTTGAGAGTCATCCAGCTTCAGTCACATCCCACAAGTGGTATAGGTCCCAAAGCATTAGACTACATCCTCATTTGTTTATACCAATGGAAGACCCAAACAGAGCTGCTGTCCTTGTTTAGGAAGCTATGGTGATAAGTTTGCATGTAAAACAGAACCTCTAATTAGAATTTACAGAGGCTGTGAGCCCACCCTAATAGTGTAGTCCAGTGGTCCAGTCCACCACACCTTAGCTATCCAGGTAAGTTCTCTATTGCCACAACAATCCTATACAGAACAAGTTATTTTTAAAGACCTTGCTACAAAGCTATCAAGTGTGAATAAAGGTGGATAATCATTAGCACTACAGGAATTGTGTCCTCTCCCAAATTCATGTTGGAACTTGATCCTGGGGTTAACAATAGTAAGAGTGAAGGGGCTGAGGAGATGATTAAGCCACAAGGGCAAACCCCTCATGAATGGATCACTTTGAAAGGCTTGAGGAAACAAGTTTGTCTCTTCCATCTAAGGACATAGGGTTTACAGAGGAAGTTTCAGAACTAGACACTATATGAGAAGGAAGTACTGAGGTCACTGGTCCCTAATCTTCGACTTCCCAGCCTCTACAACTGTAGGAAATGTTTTCTGCTCACAAGCTACCCAGTCATGGAAACTTTGTTAAATCTGTACCAACAGATGAAAGCACTCCATCAGTGTTTGCATGCTGATGCCCATCAGTTGCTGTGGAGTCCTCAGGAAATTTCAGCCTTTAAATTTGGGTCTATCAGAGGTGATGGCCAAGGGCTCTACCCACAAGGCCTCAGTCTCTTCTGCTGTTATAGTATATTTCAATCTTGTCAGGGTTTATTGTCATTTTGAAATTTTTCATGGTTCAGGCTAGTGCTGTGTCTCAGTTGATAATATTTACTAGCGTGCAAGAAGCCTAGTCCGTGTCCAGCAACTGTACAGACAGGCTGTGGAGGTGCTTTATGCACCACCTGCACTAAGGGTAAAAGCAGGAGTGTCAGTTCAAGGTCATGCTCAGCTACTTAGAGAATTTGAGATCCTGTCTCAAAACAAACAAGCCAACAACATTATCTAAAGAGCTTACAGTGTGGGGAAAAGATTTCATCCCCTCTCTGAGGCCTCTAACCTCACTACAGTGAAGAATCTCTCAGTGAGCAAGTATGAATGTCAAAAAGGGAAAAGTATCTTTTCAAGAAAATATAATAAATATTTATAGACACTATGATCCCGCTACCCCTGAAATGTTAAGCAAAGCTAGTCTTTCTTTGCTTCATTATTGATTTAGTTACATAGTACACGATAAGCAGAAAATAGAAAGGTAAAAGTGAGTCTAAAGCCACAGAGTCATACATCAAATCTAATAAGTGCAGACCCACCTGCCCCCCCCAATTGATTGACTTCATCGAATGCCATTGTTATATCCCAGAGAGCAGTAAGAGACAAGAAATCAATGTCACATCAAACTCAGCCTGGGAGCACGGGAAACAGGCTTTGGAAGCACTCTCCTCTGTGATATCAGCCCCCTCAACCCACAGGCTCCCCCTCTTTGCTCTGTGACTGTACAATGAGATGATGCAATACATATTGTATATGTATGCATTTCGGTATAATTAGATAATGTTGACACCTCTTGACTGGGGCTCATAGGAAAAAGCAGGGCAATAGGATTGCTGAAACAAACAGAGTCCCAGAAAATGGTGTGTCCACTGACATTTAGGTGGCCCCTCTCAATGTTACTGCCACTTTTAAACTAGACAGCTCCTAAGGTGGTGGGTGTCCTCAAAGGAACATGTCTAAAATACAGCTCATTTTCCTTTAATTTTTGTTAAAATTTCCTTTTTATTTTATATACAGATATTTTAAATCCCCTCCCCAGTGTGTGTGTGTGTGTGTGTGTGTGTGTGTGTTCATGACTGTTGAGTGGAGGAGTGTCATGATACCGCGTGTGTGTAGAGGTCAGAACTTTTGGTGGTGACTCTTGCCTTTCACCTTGTTCAAGGCAAAGGATTCAGGTACTGCAGCCTACCTGGCTGTTAGCTTTTGAGGTTCTCCAGGCTCACTTCCTATCTTCCCATAGAAGGGCTACAATTACAAACACAGGCTACCACATCTGACCTTACCTAGTTACCATCTCCCCAGCCTCCCGGATCTTTTTTTTTTTTTTTTTTTTCTCTTAATCTCTCCTCCACTACCAAGGGGCTGGCTTGCTTTGCCTGGGAGGCAATCTTCTTTCCAAGCATCTCTATGGCTTAATTTTGCAAGCTTCTGCCCAAGCTTGCGTGACTATTTGCTTTTGGGCTAGGCAGACATCCAGATGTAAATGCAGCACCAAGACGGAAAAAGATGCTTAACTCCTCATCATTAAGCAGAGGGGAGGTAGGACTCCAGCAGCCCTTCACAGAGAACTTCCTTCTGAAGCCTTTGCCACAATTGGACTTTGGGGGGTGGAGGCACATATATCCAAGTCACACCATCAAGTGAGACCCAAGCTGGGAATAAATGAAGCCCCTGATGAGTTCATATTCTATTTCCATGTCCTTTCCAATAGTTATGCAAGAAGTTCAACTGTATCAACTAGATCGTCCTCCTTTCCCTCATTAGAACTACAGTTCTTAAAATTCTCTTCTATTTGTTACATATCTAAGAACAGAAAGTCAGATACTTTCCCAGGACAGTGTCCATGAGCACAGGGGTTTGAATCACTCCACATTCACCAAGACCTGATACTATACACTGACCCTAGAAGGCGGATCTATATCACATTAATTTAACATGGACCTAAGAGTTGGAGATGATGGACTTCTTTTCCAATGCCTATTGCCCATTTGTTTATTTTTGGGAAAGATATTTTAAAATTGGATTATTTCTCTTTTACTTATTGGATTCTCAGAGTTCTTTATATATTTTAGGTACCAGACTCTGGTCAGATGATTGGCAATATTTCCTCCAATGCTGGAAGTTATCTAGATAGTATCCATCAATGTTTGAAAGCTTTGCAGCTTTGATGAAGCCCATTTTAGATGTATTTATTGCAATGTTTGAGCATTTGACTCTGCCCACCAACATCATGAAGATTCATACCCACTACTTTTTAATGATTTATGAATTTTTTTGTTTGGTAGTTTTCGTTTTGCTTTGGACAGTGTTTTTGTTCTGTTTTTATTTTGTTTATGTAGCTCTGACTGGCCTAAAATTTCCTATGTAGACTAGGTTGGCTTCAGCTCATAGAGATCTGCCTGCCCTGGCCTAGTATAAAAGGTGTGAGCCACCATGCAGGGACATACTTATTTTTTTTTCCATGACTTCTATAGTTTTAATGCATAGATCTCTGATCAATTTGGAGGGCACTTTCATATACAGTCTGGGCAGGAGTACAAAGTGAATTTTCTATGTCAGCTTTTAAAACTGAGGAAACTGGGCTTGGTCAACAATATAGCTGGTAAAATAGCAGAGAAGACATAAGGAACTGAGTTCAATTCCCAGGACCCAAGCAGAAAGGTAAGGCATGGTGGCCGATGCTACTAACGTCAGTGTTGAGAAGGTGGGACAGGCAGATTCCCAGGGCTCACTGGATGAGCATCCTAGTCTATCTGACAAACTCCAGGCCAATAACAACAACAACAACAACAAAAAGCCCAAATCAAAACAATGACACCACCAAGATGGAGAGCTACTGAAGAATGACACCTGAGGTCAAGCTCCGGTCGTCACTTGCAGGCTTGGCTCCCAACATCCACCTGGCAGTTCACAACTACCTATAAATCTAGTTGTAGGGGACCCAAGTCAATTTCTTGCTTCTGAGGACTCCTGAACACACCAGGTACACATACATACACTTACCACACACCCATATATATGTATATCAAATAAACAAATAAATCTTTTAAGAAGTTTCTAGATAATATCAATATAGCCCATGTCTGCTATCTAGAAAAAAATATATATACAGTAGCATAAAGGTCTAAAGACATAGCTCCTCACTGCATTCTCATAACCAGTTTGGAAAATAAAGGCTTGTTTCCCAGGCAACAGTTCTATCTCAGAGAGTAAGAAGTTAAATGACAGGTCTTTCTGAAGAGTCAAGTTTCTTCCAGGCTATATCTTAAATGAGAAAGCCAACAGGGCTAATGAAATATCCATCAAGAGGCATAAGCTATTTCTGACAGTAGATGTGATTTTGCAGCGGTATCAATGATTGTTCTGGAATCCCTACAGTATATTATAAAACAGATAATCACTTTCCTAAATAACACAAGAACACTTCCTGACTTTACAGACACAGCAAGAAGATTCATAAAATTAAGAACAAAAAATTTAGGTGTGGCGACAGAAGTTTATGGGGAAGCAGACACAGTAGATCCCTGGGGCTCTCTGATCAGCCAGCCCAGCCTAATAGGCAAGCCTTGGCCCAGAGAGAGACTGTCTTAAAGAATAAGAGCGAGGCCAGTGAGATACTCTATCTCAAAACAAGGAGAGTGGTACCTAGTACATGTCACCTGTGTTTTTCCTTTGATCACTCACATGTGTATACCTGTGCATGCACACGCGCGCACACATGCACACACACACACACACACACACACACACACACACACACGCATCATGGTGGTACAAGAACGGTTTCACAGCTAGAATACTTTAAATCTTAGTGCAGGATTATCAGTGGTTAGCAATAAAAGAAGGAAAAGCTATAGCCCTCCCTTGCTGGAAAGGGTAACTGCAACCTGGGATGTAATTCAACAAGAGCTATCAATTAGCACCGCTATTAATCTTAAATTTCTTGGTATGCTAACAGAATTATGAAATTCTAATTTTCACATCAAGGCTCTAGGAAAGGAGAATATTTATTAGTCTGTATGTGGTTTGGGGCCTTCCTGTAATATTTTCTATTGAAAACTGAAGCCACAATGATTTGAATCCTAATGGATTAAATTCCAATGCTAAACACTTCAAAACTCCCCAGGACAGCAGGCACTGGAAACATAATGTAATCTCTACCTTGAAAAAAAATTAACGGAGGGAGAAACCAAGCCAGATAATAATTGCCTAATAAAAATCTTTTTACTCTGCAAGCCTTAACAAGATGTATTCTTAAAGAGAAAAGAGAAAGAAAATTAGAAAAATTAGTATACTTGACACTTTAATGTAACTGTGTAATGACTGATTTTTAAAACTGGAATAAATGGAGCTCGTTTTGGGAGAGCTAAGAAACAGAACCTTTATGCTGCATGTGGTACAGCTCGTTCTATTTTTAAAATAATGTATCTCCGACATAGCAGTTCAATTTTTACCTTGCCTTTAAAAACACAAATCAATGACCTGTACCATGAGTCTGTGTCCTTGCTTCTCTCAGGATAATTGTAACCATTAAATATACAACTGGATGAATTTAACGTGAAAAGCAGGGAGAAAAAAAAAGTCCTTTACTTACCTAATTCCCTTGTTGGCTGGCTCCCAAAACTCACTGCACCAGGGGGCACAAAGACTGAATCAGAATCCCTATAAATCCTTGCCCTGATGAAGGCAAAGGAAGCATGGGACAGAGCTCCTCCCCACCAGAAGGCAGAGTGGTAGAGAAATTTTAATATCTAACTTCCCTTCCTGTACATCTAAGGCTGGATCATCCCCTTAAGAATTCTCTTTTGCCAAGAAACAAAATGGGCTACCTACTAGAACTGCATTAGCCTTCCTGGTAATGAAAATTTAAAAGGCATATACCACCCAGGAGTGGCTAGCACAGGCAAGCAGGAAGCAGGATGCTTCTAGATCCTTCTACTTTTCAACACTTGTCTGAGTCTCTGTCTGGTCTCCAAGCATGTCCACACTCTTCTCTGAGCTGGGCATGGTATAAAAATTCTTGTTATTGGTCTTCAATGCAGGCCAAGAGGAAATACACTGGACATCATTCGCGTTAAAAACTACCCTACTATGCTCATGGGGTAGCTCCCACCAGTGTCCACTGTCCAGTACTTGACACATGTCACCCTGTCTTCTGTTTTGTCTACACATGAGCTTCATAACACAGGTCACAAAGATGGCCGCTTTAACTAAAAACTTATTTTTTTTGTAACTTCTGCCACTGCATGCAGTGGCCTCTAAGGAATGCTTGTCTGTAGACAAGGCGTTGCTTATCACTTAGACTCATATCCAAGAAAGTAGTGAGGACCGGTGATCTGAGACTGGTCTTCACCACCCACGGTTATTATGCAACAGTGAGGGTCCTTTGTAAAATGGAAAGAAAGTCAGAAATATGTGAGGCTGTAATCTCTCTCTCTTCCTCCCTTCTTCCCCCTCTCTCTCTGCACAGGCACTAGTGTTATATATTGTGAAGGTCATATGTGAAGGTCAGAGAACAGAGTTGATTTTCTTCCGTCATTTGAATCAGTCCAAGAGACAGAACTCTGGTTGTCAAGCCTAGTGCCAAATGTCTTTACCCATTGAACCATCTTCCTGGCCATTTTTAATTAATTAATGAGCATCAGTGTCCAACACTGTAGCCCAGATGGACTTCAAACCCAAGAGTGTCATTCTACCCAGTTGCCTGAATCTGAGCATCATCTTCCAGTGGACAAAAGGCTTCATCTTGACACAGTTCAACAAATTACTTATGTAATTACTCCAGGTCAACATTAAATGACTCATTTCCATTTCATATTTTGCTTGTTCAAAAAAAAAATAAGAGTAATATGTCTTGAACTATGTGCAATACAACTGGTATTAATTCAGGGTAGAACTGCTGACCTGCAAATCTGAGTCAATAGTTTCAAAAACCTGAAATGTATAACCATACTCTTTTATAAACTCTTATATTTCCTATGTATGTTAAAATAGAACAATTATTTCACATGTTGTCACCTCCAGTGACTGAAGTTTATTAGGATGAATGGTTTTAGCAGTGTAGGAAGGGCCATGCATGGTGGCACACCTGTTTGATCCCAGCACTGGGACTCTTGGTGAGTTCAAAGCCAGTCTAGTCTACACAGTGAATTCCAGGACATCCAGGGCTATATAGAAAGACCCTGTCTACACCTACACACACACACACACACACACACACACACACGCACGCACGCACGCACGCACGCACACACGCACGCACGCGCACACACACACGCACACACTCATACTCAGTGAGGAGAAAACGTGCAAGAGAGAGTGAGCATACAGGAAGACATGTTATTTTTTAAATACAAAAGGTCTCTGTTGTCAAATAAGAATCCTGCTTCAATCACCTGTATCAACAGGCATCTTACACTGTGTCCAACTTAACTCATCCTCTCCAGTTGGGACAAAGTGCTATCTGCCATTTTGTGAAGGATAAACACTAACAGATTCCAGTGGAAACTCAGGTCCTTCCCAGGTCTATCTCAGGCAGCAGCTGCCTTCCCAAAGACCACATACACCATGAGCAGCTGACACTGCTCCCTCAGCATTCATTCTCATCTGTCCATGCATCTCTGCAGTCTCTGCAGTGTCACCAGAGTGCAGCCTAAATGCTGGTGACACAAAAGCCTAGAAGCAGCTGGATTTGCAAGTCTCCTCTAAAAAGACAGGTGGCTTCATTTAAAATTCCTCTCTACCCATCAGCCTAAGCTCCTCCAGCAAGCCCCCAAACATATGCTGGGGGAGTTCCTGTCCTCCCCTGGCCTTGCCAGGGCATGAGCAGCTTTGCTGTTCCAGGCAGCTGCTGGCTTCCTTCTGGCCCTCCAGCAACACTGCATTCAAACACAATGAAGCTGGTACTGCTGAGTCTTGCTCCCAGCAGAAGGCATTACCTCCCTCTTCTGAGCTTGAACCACGGCCTGTGCCTCTTACCTTTAATCCATATAGAAGAATGACTCTGGTACTGAAAAGTCATCAGCTGACTCTGCAATGGTCCCAAACCTGATCATACTCCAGAAGAGGGGATTCTGCTCTAGGGCAGCGCCTTGTGAGGGAACAGGTGTGATTAGTAAGGGCTCCAACTTTGAAAGAGTTCTCTCCTAACTAGCTCAATTGAGCTTCCCCAGTAACGAAAAAAGGAGGTCAGCAGCCTGAGTCACAGTCCAAAGCCCGGTGTGTACATTTGCTAATGAAGAGCTAAGCCGCACAGTTCTGTGGGTTTTGCAAGATGCAGGCGGTAACATCTGCCTGTGTCCACCTGCTACTGTTCCCACCCACCTCTGCACTTTCCCAGAAGCCTTGTCTGGCACAACAACATGCTACTACCCATGTCATGAAGTTGTCATGTAAACACAGCAATGGTCTCTTAGGCAGGGAAGGAAAACAAGGCAGCCCAGGATGTGACTGGAATATGTAACTTTCTGATCACCAAACTCAGGGAGACCAAAGCAAGAGATAAGGACAGATTTCATCTTCTATACGCCCACATTTTCTTTATTTGATCAATATATATGATGTTAACATGGTGTTTTTAGTCTTCAAATCCACATTTTAGGAACCCCCAGTTGGACTGGGGAGATGGTTTGATGGGTGTTCTAGTTTGCTTTCTTGCCTCTCTGATGAAACACCAACCCGAACCAACTTGAGAAGGAATGGGTTTTTCACCTTAAAGGTTATACTCTATTGTTGATGGAAATGAGGTGGAAACTTGGAAGCAGAAACCAATGGAGGAAACATGGCTTAATGCATTGATCCTCACTGGCTTTTGTTCAGTCAGCATTCATATACAACCCAGGCCCGCCTGCTCAGGGGATGGCTTCACCCACTGTGGGCAGAGCTCTTCTACATTCAATAACAACTAAAATCATGCCTCAAAGACATGCCCACAGGCCAGTCAGCTTAAGGGAATTCCTCACCTGAGGTTCCCTTTCCCCAGGTGACTCCAAGTTGTGTCAAATGGACAGCTGAGGTTAAGAATGACAGCGAGTAAAACACTTGCTGCGTAAACCTGATCCCTAGAACCTGCACTGGATGCTTCTGCATTTCCAGGACCCAAGGAGATGGTCTGTGGAGGCAGAGGGACTCTCTGGAAGTTCCTGGGCCAGCTAACCCAGAATACACAGCGGTGAACAAGAGAAATCCTGCCTCAAACAAGGTGGAAGGAAAAAGGCAACATCCAGGTTGTCTGTCCGTCAACCTTCATAGATGCACCATGGCACTGGCTATATCCCCAGGCCACCATTCTCCTGCAATTTTGACTTCCATTCTGTACTCATGTACATAACTGCTTTTTCTTCACCTGCTTCACAGACACTTTTTTTTAAAAAAATTTCTTTATTATGCATACAGTGTTATGCCTGTGTGTTATGCTTGGACACCAGAAGAGGGCACCAGATCTCATTATAGATGGCTGTGAGCCACCATGTGGCCGCTGGGAATTGAACTTAGGACCTCTGGAAGAGCAGCCAATACTCTTAACTGATGAGCCATCTCTCCAGCCCCCACAGACACTTTTTAACACCACACACAGTACTAATGAGGAACTCAGTCAGCACTCCAGTGAGCTAAGAAAAATATTTCAAGACAGCATGACAGTGCAGCAGAAACTGCCAATGTACACACACACACACACACACACACACACACACACACACACACACACCTCTTTTTCTTTCCTTTAACTATATTATTGTTTACCTCTGACCGTGCACCTGCAGAGAGAACCTCGAGCCTTTTAATATCAGTGATACAAGATGGAGCTGCTGGAACAAGGTTACCCAGCAACACAGCACATCTCTACACAGTGGAGACTTCAAAGACCCCTGAACCAGAATATGCTCTGACCTCTGTGGGGATCCAAAATGAGAAAATGGCTTATTCTGTCAGGTGATGGGGACTTCTGAAGTGTTACTGTAACTGCTCAATTGTAAGGAGAGCAATATTCCAAGGCAGCAAAGACTGTCTTAAACTTGGCACATATACAGAAATACGTGACCACATATAAATAGCATGTTAAATCACGAGCCCAACTGTGGACCTCCCACTACCTCATGAAGCACAGAATTGTTAGACATTTAAAGCCAACACCACAGATCATCTGTGAGTGGAATGCAAAGTTGGCATGCAGTACTCACACATTGTGCTCCTGCAAGGGGTCAGATCCCTAACTCTCATTGGTACTCAGTGACGCAGTGAAAATCATGGACCTTGGCTATCGTACTGTTGAGAGCATAACAAAAATTCTAGTATCTCAAAAAAAAAAAAAAAAAAAAGAGAGAGAGAGAGAGAGAGAAATAAACCAGACATTGAAGAATCTAGCAGCCACACTTATGTGACGGTAAATCCACTGACCATCCAAAGATGAGCATCCATGCAGTCTCCTAGTCTTGGTGTGCACTGGACTTTCAAATAAAGGGCATAAGAAAAAGAAATGGAGAGAGAGAGTCAACTTGCTAAGAAGAAAATAATTTATCTTATGTGTGCTAGTTTTGCCTGCATGCATATACACTAGAGACAATGGATTAAAATGTTTATTCTGAATTTTTGGCCAAGTAACAATTTAACAGTCACTCCAGAGTAGACTGTTGTTGATGGTGGCCTCAGCTGCGGCTGTCACAGACTAACTGTGGTTCCAAGTTTAGTTTAACCACACAGCATTCACACTGCCCAAAGGTCTAGTGTTTGACAAAAGAATCAGAGATCAGTTAACATAATTAACCATATTAATCATCAATAAGGTATAAACGTAACAAAACATCACATTTAAACCCATGAAAAATTATAATTATTATCTGCAAATCTAAAGAAAAAAATAATCAGGGCTGAAGATATGGCTCAGCAGTTAAGAACATTTGATGTTCTTGCAGAGAACCTGGGTTCAATTTCCAGCATCCACAAGGTGGCTGACAATCATCTGTAACTCCAGTTCCAGAGGATCCAAAGGCCTCTATTGGCCTTTGTGACCACCAGGTATGCACATAGTATAAAAATATGCATGCAGGCATCACACCCATGCATATAAAATAAAATGAAAGTGAACTTGCAACCAATTTTCTTAGCAACACAGCAGAAGGGCACTCACAATTTAAATTTGGCTCTGGCCAATGTTACCATCACATCCTTAAAAGGTTACTGTATAAGAGAGGTTACTATGACTTAGAAGCTATAACATTTTCAATAATATCGACACCTCCCATGTGTGTGTGTGTGTGTGTGTGTCTGTGTGTGTGTGTGTCGGTGTGTCTGTGTGTGTATGCACATGAGCACGTGTGTGTATCAGAAGGCAACCTTGGGTTGTTTATTGGATGCTGTGCACCTAGTTTATTGAGACAGGATGTCTCCCAGGCTTGGAGCTCATCAAGTAAAGTAGGCTAGCCAGGAAGCCCAAAAGATCTGCCTGTCTCTACTTTTCCAGCATTCAGATTATAAGCATGAAGTACCACACTTGATTTTTATTTTTCTTACTTGATTTTTTTTTTTTTTTTTTTTTTTTAGATGAGACAAAGTTTCAGCCCTGGCTGACCTGGAACCCACTATATAGACCAGGCTGGCCTGGAACTCACAGAGCTCTGCTTGCCTCTACCTACCCTTTGCTGGGATTAGAGGTGTGTGCCACTATGTGAATATCGGAGTTATTTATGTGGGTGCTGAGAAAAGAATTCAGGTTATTATGTTCACATAACAAGCATTTACCAACTGAGCTATTTCCCCAGACCCTTTCCATACATTTCTCAGTTTTTATTATTTTTTCAAACAATATATTTTGATGATGCCCTCTCCTTCCCCAACTCCTCCCAAATCCTTCTCACCTCTCTGTCCACCCAAATCTACCCAATCCCATGCTCTTTCTTTGTCTCTCTCGAAAACAAATTAAAAAATAAAACAAACAAGCAAAAGTCTAGTAAGACCACAAACAAACAAACAAATAAATAAATGCCAAGACAAAATAAATAAAGCAAAAGTCCAATGCTCCTTTCAAAATAAAATAAAGCCATTTGTTTTTTGTTGGCTTGCCCTGGATCTGTTCACAATGCCATGGAAAAGTCACCGAGAAAATGATTCTAAAGTGGTACAGCATTCACTTAACTGGCTCAGGGTGCCCAAACCCAAAAAGCTTTTGGATTAACAGACATGACCACATTTCATTGAGCTCCACTCTGGCAGAGGGCTTAGTTAAAATCTCCAGTGCCCCAACAATGACTCCACATGGGTATTAAGAAAAGAAAATCCACTTAGTGAGTGTCCAGGAAGAATGGAGGCCATATTGATCATCATGCTGATTAGTCCTGTCTGCTGTACTAAGGGCGACTGGCTGGCGCTCAAAGCCAGCTGTGCATGGTCCACAGACAGAGACAATGGGCAACATCGACAGCCTCTAAGCAATTGGTATAGGCAGTGATGGATGCTCTGTGAACTGCATATAGTGTTGTTAAGGATATAGAACTGCCTAAGAGAAACCCAAACTCATTCTCCCATATTAAGACAAAACAGGATTGTCTGTGATTCAATGCAGGACTGGGCAAGCTTTCATCTCTTATCCCCGACATGGGGATAACAGCAATAACAAAAACCCATCAACTTAAATATCATGAAAAAGGCTTCCTTAATGAAGCAAATGGAGATGCCCAAAACAGATCACAAAACACTGTTGTCTACATTTTAAGTCATAAACTAGAAATATACATTCTTCAATAAGCATAAGTATAAATTAGATATAAGAAAATGAGAAGACAGGAGTATCTCTGCATCCCCACTGTGCATAAAAAGGTATACCTTGTGTAGCAGATGATAAACCACAGTGAGTTTCTACACATTTGTAGTTAAATAGAAGAAACCAAAATATATCAACAGAGGAACACCCTTCCCCATGTATTTTTTATGCTAAAAAAAGACCCAAGGATGGGCTAGAGAGATGGCTCAGCAGTCAAGAGCATTGGCTACTCTTTCAGGTAATCCAAGTTTGGTTCCTTTAATAACAAATACCAGTGATCCAGTCCCAGGAGATCTGACACCCTCGACTGGCCTCCCTGGATACCAGGCATATACGTGTAACCCAGACAAAACATCCATATATATAAATTTTAAAAATGAGTACGTTTTAGGCAAGCATGATGATATATGCCTTTAGTACCAGCACTGGGGAGGCAGAGGCAGGCAGATCTCTGAGTTCAAGGCCAGCATGATCTACAAAGCAGGTTCTAGAACAGACAGGGGCTACATAAAGAAACCCTGTCTCAAGAAAACAAAATGAATGAATGAATGAATGAATGAATGAATGAATGAAAAATAAACAAGTTGTTAAAAGTCTTAGTAATCCCTTCCTTGTGTGATTATAAGTGAGTCATTTTCATGACTGACCCTTAGTTTTGAAATTAAGACTCAAAATAATTTCCATATTAAAAATCTGAGGGCCAACAGGACAGAAGGTTATAACCCAAGAGTCAGTTAAATCAAGCAAGAGATGCCTGCTTAAATTAACATTCAAATTTTCTTTTCGGTTCTTCATTTTTACTCCCGGCCACACAGAGTGCATCCCTCAGAGCCAAAATGGCCTGGTTCACACATGACACCTCCTAGGTGGGAGGGCAGCACATGGTTTTTAGTACTGGACATCCATGAAGCTTTCCTTAATTTGCACACACATAGCACCTGACACTTGCCAAGTGGTCCTCTTCTGACAATTGGTTTTATGTCTGAACCCATCAGTGTTGGGAGGTCCTGCTGATGAAATAAGCTAGAAGTTCTACATGTTTTGCCTCTCCTTTTCAGTACCTGCTAACACCCTGACTTTGGCGCTGGAAGGTTCCATCTATACCAAACCAATCCGTTCATGATCAGGGAGTGCTCCATGGCAAATGAGAGGGTTCCTGACCTAGATATTCAGCCAAATAGCATCATGTTGAAGCTCAAGACAGCAGGAACCAATCATGTCAGGACCTCTGTCACCACTTCCTGTGACCTCATCGCTGCTGCATAATTGGATTTCACAGCATGAAGACAGGACCAATTTGGATTTAAATTTCAAGTGTGCCATTTAGAATATGGGGTAGGGAACTAAAAGAAGACCAAATCAGTGCCACAAGAGTCTGTGTATCATTTCTCCTGAACTGAGAGAGTCACTTAGCTTTCCCATTGCTTTTCTTGCTCTCAAATAACTATCCTTTGACTTCCCCTTCTCCTTATCCTGATGCTGCCAGTGAAGGCATCATTCCTCAGACAGTGTTTCCCACTGAATTCCTAAATGGCTATGGCCATGCAGCATCCCCCACATTCCTCACAGGATTTCCAATCTTGGTGATGCTCTGACTGGATCCTTCTGACTGTTCGCAGTGAACAAATAAACACCTCAGAGATGCAGCCAACTCTGTTAATCCTTAGGTGGGGTGAGAAGTAGGGTTAAGAAACTGAAAATGTCACACTGACAGCTTTGACAGAACACAAGTGACAGGCAGCCATCCCTGGAGACCAATGCCACTCAATTTTCTTAATGCTGTGGCCCTTCAATACAGTTCCTCCGGTTGTGGTGGCACCAACCATAAAATTATTTTTATAGCTACTTTATAACCATAATTTTGCTTCTGTTGTGATTTTTAATGTAAATACATGTGGTGGTTTGAATGTAATTGGTCCCCACAAGCTCATAGGAAATGGTACTATTAGGAGGTATGGCTTTATAGGAGTAGGTATGACTGTGTTGGAAAAGTGTGTTGCCATGGGGATGGGCTTTGAGGTCTCATACATGCTCAAGCCATGCCTAGTGTCTCAGTTCACTTCCTGTTGCCTGCCAATCAAGATGTAGGACTCTTAGCTCTAGTACCATGTCTGCCTGCATTCTGCCATGTCCCTCCATGATGTTGATAATGGGCTAAAGCCCTGAAACTGTAAGCCACCTCATTAAATGTTTTCCTTTATAAGAGTTGCTGTGGTCATGGTATCTCTTCACAGCAATAGAAATGCCAACTAAGGGGGCTGGAGAGATGGCTCAGCGGTTGAGAGCACCGTCTGCTCTTCCAGAGGACCCGGGTTCGATTCCCAGCACCCACATGGCAGCTAACAACTGTCTGTAGTTCCAGTTCCAGGCAAACACCAAGGCAAATAAATAAAGTTTAAAAAAATAAATAAATAAAAAAAAAGAAATGCCAACCAAGACAATATCTGATATTCAGAATATCTGATATGTGACCCCTGTGAAAGAGTCATTTAACTCCCAAAGGGGTGACGACTCACAGGCTGAGAACCACTACTGTAGACTCTTGGCAAGGGTTACCATCAGAGTAATGGCAAAAACTTCTCCAGGGGTATTAGGATTCAGGCACATTAGCACTGACAATATATTTTAATGGAAGGTGTACTAGCTATAAGAACACCTTGCAAACAGAAAAATTCACAGCACTCATTAGAAGCAGCAGTTACATAAACCTTTGAACACGGAAAATGGTAGTTATTAGACTTCCCAGTTCAATCTCTGCCACTGGGGGCTGGTTGTTGCATTTGCTCCCAAAGGATACAAACAGCTGAACTCAGAAGTCTGAAACCTGGCTCTGATCAGGTCTTCCTTCATTCGTTCGTCCCTTTCTTCCCTTCCTCCCCCCTCCCTCCTTCCCTTCTTTCCTTCCTTCCGTTCAGCTTTCTAGAAGTTTCAGCTTCACATGGCATTCTACTGTGTATCTGGACATTAGTCATTGATGTTAAGATTCACCCTCATCTTTCATGATCTCATCTCCATCCTTAACTGGTTATATCTGCCAAGTACCAATTTCCAAATATGGTCACATTCTGAGCTGCTGGGCAGACATGAACTTAAGGGGAACACTATTCAGCCTGTCACACTGTTAACAAAATGTTAAGTGGAGCACTTATGGCAAGAATTGTCTTGTTATGAAAATATTTTGCCACTAGAGAAGCCAACATGTGAAAGTATCTCAAAAAAAATTAGCAATGGGTTTTCCTTATGACCCAGTTACACCACTCCTAGGAATCCAAAGGACTCCATATCAACACCTCACAGAGATACCACCACATCAATGGTTACTGCACTAGTATCAACAAAAGTTGGACTATAGAACTAACCTGGGTGTCCAACAACAGGGAATAGATAAAGAAAATGTAAAATATACACAGCATAAAGAAGAGTCAAATTGTGTTGTTTGTAGGAAAATGAATGCAACTGAAGATCATATTAATGATTTCTCTCATTAGTGATTCCTAGATTTTTTCACAGACAAAATTCTCTGTCTGTCCCCTCCCCCATGAGTGTGTGTGTCTCTGTGTGTGTGTGTGTGTGTGTGTGCGCACTCGTGTGCACATGTGCATGAATGAAGGAGAGGTGAAATTAACTAGGGAGACCAAGGGAACAAATAGGACATGGGAGGGGAGCAAGAGGCACAAATATACTCAAAAATAAAATATACAAATAAATAGATTCTATATACATATGCAGTCATATATAAAATATACTAATGTATAAGTTTTTTAAAAAATACTATTTTGTGTAGAATTACAAAGATCTAGAAAACAATATGTCTAGCCATTATGGAAACCAGAGGACAGAGCATGTGAGTGGCCTCCTATAGGAGAGACAGTGACAGTGAGCAGAGAAGCCAGAATAACGGATGAGTCTGTTCCAGCAGCTCCCCCACCTTGACCCTTCTTCCCTGTGAGCAAGGCTCTCCCACCAGAGCCAAGCACAGTCAATCAATGACAGCTTTGGAGAGAAATGTGTGTTGCTGTCACCCTTCCTGCAGCTCCAACCCAAGAAAGATTTGTAGCCAACATGTACGGGATTTCTCTCTTTTTAAACCTAGATTCATTGCTTTGCTCAGTTAAAACCTGAACATTGCAGCATCCAAGCGACGCTCATTAATCCAAACTGAGAGCCAAAAAGCAGGAAGAACACAGTGAAGGCCCCAGCTAGAAATGCTAATGTGCTTTTTTCCAAGCCATCCTACAACAATTAAAAACTCAACTTTTCATGCCTGGCAACCATTCTTTGCAAGAGCCTGCTGGAGAGGGAATGTTACATGAGCCAGGCTTGCTGGAACTTTCTTCCACAAATACAAATCCAGGAAAGGTTTTCAACATCTTCAGTCCAAGGTTCCAACAACAGCAAAAACAATGCAGGAACATTTAGAAAACCCTTTCAGTATCTACATATTTCCTAAGCCAGAGGATCTGAGAACCATCAAAGTGGCAACAAGAATTTACAGAAAAGGAAGCCATGGGAGGTTTGCTTGACTTGGTTGGTTCTCTTCTGCAGTTCTTCCAGAGATGGAGAGAGATGCTGGCCATTCCATGCCTGAGTCTTAGCAAGTAGCATACAGCCAGGAACAGGGCTTCAGGGCAAATCCACCATCAACACCTCCTCAACACACAAGGTTACCTTTCATCAAACAAAGAGCCACAACCTTCGTAAGTAAGCACTACCAACTGCCCGACAAGGGTTGTACTGTTTGTTGCCTGTAACATGTACATGAGTCTGTGGGTAGCCTTTGCTATGAAGGCTGTGGGGAAGGCGCAGATGGGAAGAGATTTGAGTGAAAATAACGTCTTACATTCTATGCCAGAAAAATAGTGAAATTGAACACATTTCTATTAGAATCTCTCAAGATGGATGGGAGACAGCTCAGTTGGTAGAGTGCTTGCCACCCAAGCATAAGGACCTCACTTCAATCCCTAGAACCTCTGCAAAAAGCCAAATATTACAGTGCATGCTGTGCTCTCAACACTGGGGAAGTTGAGACATACAGATCTAAGGGCTGAGCAGCTAGACAGTCAGTGTGTCCCAGCAACCAGTGAGAGACTCTGCATCCAAAAATAAGACCTCAAAAGGTAAGGTGGATGGCTCCTGGAGAACAAAGCCCAGTGTGGATCTCTGGTCCCCACATATATGTATACACATGCAGTTGGACATACTGGTTCATCATCCCTTATACAAATATACACACACTAACAACAACAACAAAACAGATAAACAGAAACCCCCCCAACACCAACACCAAACCCTCCAAATAAAGTTCAATGAAGAAACATGAGAAAAAATCTAGACTAAGTTTCAAGTTCAATATAACAACTATAAAATATTTTCCAATGGCTCAGACTTCTAGGATCTACCTGGTTGACTCAGAAGCCAGAAGCCTACCCTATACTCCCCTGAAGGATGAATGAGCAGAAACTGGGCCTCCTCCATGGTTACTTCTCAGAAAAGACTACCCCTGACTTAACAAACTGTTCTTAGTGTCACCGTTTCCATGCTGTGGAAAATGTTGCTTCTTAACATTAGAAGATTCCTTTTGATCATCTGCACTAACACCTTTCTCATTTATGCAACTGATTTACATGGTCAACAACAATAGAAAATGTGAGCATGGCAGCCCCACTGGGGACACTTCAAAAGGATTAGTGGAAGCTACTTAATGGGGCAGTCCAAGAGTTGAGACAGGCATGCAGCCACAAGGGACAGCCTCTGACGCAGGTGTGACGGTCAGCACAGAGGAAGCTTGCCAGAGCATGATGTGGGAGAGCGGTCAACATGCTGTCCTGCATCTGTTGTAGCTGAGCCTCCTTTCTGCAAGTCTGCTAATAGCTCTTCTTAACCTCACAATCCTTATCGTTGGTAGGCGTGTGTCCTAGTTTATCAGATCAAGAAGGGAACCACCAATACTTCCTAGCTAGAACAAAAGCCCAGAAAAAGATCACCAAGAGAAAGAAGCCAAGTCAGGGAGCTAGCACTAGCCTTTGTGGCTCGACCTTTGAACTCACCCACATACAATGGTGGTGAAACCCAATTGGTTCAGCTAACTAAGGTCTTCTGCTCAGACACTGCAGCTGCTGGACAATTTTCTCAAAATGCATAAAGCACTCGGTGAAAAAGAAAGCAGCTGTCCCAGGCTTGATAATGCTAGATGCACTAGGTGTTTAATGGGCAGTCTAAGTTGCCTGAGTGCTCTGGAGCCCTGCATTCAAAAGTTAATGGTGACTTTTAGGAGGTGCGATGCATAATGTGGTCAGATTATCTTTTCAGAGCAGTGAGAAAATTGTACAGAAAGATTTGCATTCAGGAAACACCTACTGTTCTGTAGATGCAGAGCTGGTCTGGATGGTACAGATCACAGCAGGTACAGGCAAAAACAAGTAACCAGAGCTGTTGTTTTATTTCAAAACATTTATTTATTTACCTATGTGTGTGTGCACATATGGTTGGTGCATACACACTTACGGATGGATGTACATGCATGCAGAGGCCAAGAGAGGGTGTGAGGTGCTCTCCTCTATTGCTCTCTACCTATTCATTTTGAGACAGGGTCTCTCCCTGAATCTGTGGTCCTTGTTTTCTCAGCTAAGCTGGAAACCAGTGAGACAGGCTGTTCCTGGCCCCTTTGGAAGGAGCAGGGGTACAACTGTGCACCCTACAGCTTATTAATGTTGAGTGATGGAATCCAGTCCTCATGATTATGCAGCAAGCATTCTTAACTGCCAAGCCATCTTTCCAGCTTTCTGCTGCTTTTTTGAAAAAAGTAATTTTTATTAAGTGCTTTCTAAGAAAATGAGAGAGGAACAAGAGAACTCAGACTAGATAAAAAGCAATAGCAGCTGAATACAATGATGTTAAGAACCAAAGAAACAAACGTACAAAAGAAACAAATGTACATACACAGACAACAAAATCACTACATGAGATCCTCAGTGAATTATTCACAGACAAGGATAACCCAGGATAAACTTGCTATGCCGCAGGAATTGGTTACAGACCATCTGGAAATATTTGTAACAGAAGAGAATAAGTTGGAAGAATAAAGGCATTGTAAAAGTATAAGCTGATTGTCACATAGTAAAAGCCACTTAAAAAGTTAAAATAAACCCAAGTTCTTACTGAACCAGGGCACACAAATAAGAGGCCTAATGTCTAGGGGAGGAATAACATTCATAGGTGTGGGCATATGACTTGAGTTATTCTGGGAAAGAACTTTGTAAATAAAAACAACACAGAAGCCAGGCACTGTGGTGATATCCTGCTCCCTTGAGCAGTCGGGAGGCAGGCAGATCTCTGTGAGTTATAGGTCAGTTTGGTCTACAAGGTGAGTTCCAGGTTAGTTAGAGATACATGGTGAGACCATGTCTTAAAACAACAGCAAAACGGGCTGGAGAGATGGCTCAGAGGTTAAGAGCACTGGCTGTTCTTTCAGAGGTCCTGAGTTCAATTCCCAGCAACCACATGGTGGCTCACAACCATCTATAATGAGATCTAGTGCCCTCTTCTGTACACTGTGTACATAATAAATAAATAAATAATAAAAAAAGGGCTGGAGAGATGGCTCAGTAGTTAAGAGCACTGACTGTTCTTCCCGAGGACCTGAGTTTGATTCCCAGAAATCCACATGGCAGCCAACAACTGTCTGTAATTCCAAGATCTGACACCCTTACATAGTTATACATGCAGGCAAAACACCAATTCACATGAAATAAAAATTATTTAAAAACAAAACCAACAACAGCAAAGCAAAACAAAATGCAAGAAGAGATCAAAGAGACATTTTGCAATACACAAGTAAAAACTGGCAGTGAGATGACTCAGTAAAAGCATTTATGACAAACATCAACATGAGTTTGATCCCTAACCCACTAAAGGAAGGGCAGAAAGCACCAACGACCCAACTTCTGTGTCCCTGACACGCATGATGTGGCAAGGGCAGCCATATACATCATATACACATAAACAATAACAAAAATTTTCTTAAACATTTAATTTTAATTAATTTAATACTTAATTAAATATTTCTTAAACAAATTTCTTTGAAATTTTAACTAAAGTAAAAACCCTGTAAAATTAAGACAGGAGATAAGTGATGAACTGTAGAACATTTTTATAGAGTCCAACTCAGGATGAATATCAGGAAGATGTGGTCATGAGGGAAAGGAAAAACTCAGGAAGAAGCTATGATACATTCTCTAACATGAAAGGAAGAATACAAATAAAATTTTAATAAATTATGGATGGAAATGTTAAAAAAAATAAATAGAACAAAGGCCACCTTAAGTCAGATCTTCCAAACATAAGCCCAAAAAGACATTTCCATCCTGAGAGCAGGAATCTGAACATTACCACACTGACAGAGAGATAGAGTAATGAATACCCCTGTTCTGAGCAAGCATGAGCTTTTTGGCAGTCAATATGGCCATATTCTTTAGTTGTTGTAAATGTGGTTACATTCTCAACTGGTTATTTCATGTACGGCTTACTCTATTTAGAGATAAGGATGGATTTTTGTGTTCCAGGACATTTACCAATCCCTGTTCCTATCCAAGATACTAAAATGTCTGAAGTACTTTGTGCAGACATGTAGATGCAGAGTAGGTGCAAAGAAAGGTCATCTGTTTTCACTTCTTTTCCTTTCCAGCGTGATAAAACACGCTGCCAAAAGCAACGTCACCATTCAAGGTACAGCACATCATTTCCATTTCAGGGAAATCAAGTTAGGAGGAGACAGGAGCTTGAAGAAGCTGATCACACAGCATGAACAGTAAGGAGGCAGAAGGTGATGAGTGATGAGTGCATGCCCCCTTTATTTGTACAGTCTAGGATCCCAGCTAAGGAACTGTGCCACCCACAGTTGTCTTCAACCTCAATTAATGCAATAAAATACTGAATGCCCCATAGAGGTGACAAATGGCCCGTCTCCCAGGTGATTCTAGATTCTGTTAAGCAGATAGCCATTCCATCATCTAAATGTCAATAGAGGCATATTCTGGCTCTACAAAAGATTGATCATGTACTGTCTTTCAATTTCCTGTCATGCATGTATCCTACAGATACTCAGTCTCTTCTTCTTAACCTGGCAAATTAAAAGACCCTCTCTTGGTGTCTGGTCTGCACCCAATACTAAATACTAGGCCCACTGAGGTCAGTTTATTCACTTTTCGACCTGTGCAAACTAACTGTATTTCTTAAGAAATTTTACATCTAAATATGGAGTAGAGCAAGACTATGATTATCATGATTATGATTACTGGGTTTTATTGTTGTTGCTGCTTAGGTTTTTGAGACAGGTTTCTTTGTGTGGTCCTATCTGTCCTAGAACTCACTCTGTAAAGCAGGATGGCCTCAAACACACAGAGATCCACTTGCCTTTGCCTCCTACATCCTGGGATTAAAGGCGTGTGCCACCACATTTTGGAACAACAGATTATTTTTTTCAAAGGTTGGTCATGGTGTGAAAATTTAGTCAAAGACTTTTGGAAGATGGTGACAAAGAACGTTCCTAAATATATTATCAATACACATTCTAATTTAAGGAAGCCCCATATAGAAAGTCTAGTCATTTGGGCTGGAAAATACTGCAAAAGCTAATAGAGCTATATTGTAATGTGTCCATCAAGATCCAAACGAGCAGGGCTAAAACTGGTTGGCAAGGTTTACAATGATTTCAACAACATTGTAAGTTTTCTTATGGGAAATACAGAGGCTTCCCATGCTTCCTTCTTCATGTTGAAAATAATAATTTTAGCAGAAAAGCGGTGAAGAAGCAAAGGACGAGAAAAGTAAAAACTCAAAGCAAAGGAAGACTTAGATTTCCAAGCTACAAAATAGGAAGTCTATGAAAATATGTCATCTTGCATTACTATAATGGTTAATTATAAAATCAATACAATAATTACAAAAGCTTTTACCTGCCACTGAGGACTTGATCACACAGGTCATTAATTCAAATCCTCTCAGACATACTGCTCCAGACACAAACAGCTAATAAAGCATCTAAGTTCAGAAATTAAACAACATAGCTAATCAATTATTGACTCAATGTTTGCAGAATTTTTTGCTGTAGAAGCTAGGCCAGCATATTTTTTTCATATAGTAGCCCCCCCCTTTTTTTAAAGCATTAGAATAAGATGGGTATAATAAGAAACTGCCCAGGAAGTATATGTACAGTCCTGTGAAATCTCTAGAAGCAGAGAATGAACACAGGCACATACTCCTCAAACTTGGCCATGTTTCTTTATAATGTCTCATCCAACTTTTCTCTCCACTATTCACAGACAACTACGGGTCTACTTCCTGTCTCTGTGTACTCCAGTGTACGTTTATAGAATTTTATATGCGAGAAATCAAGTAGGGTATACTCTTTTTGGGAGGAGGCAGGAGGATCCTGACTTTGCTGACTCAATATAATTATTTTGAGGCTGGCCCTTGTTCCATAGACTGATAACCTGCTTGATTTATGGCCTGATCTTGTTCCCTTGAACGGACACAGCACTCTATTTTTGTTTATTGTGTACCTTCCAAGTTTGGGCTATTACAGATAAAGAGTCATGCTAACATGTGCATGACACCAACAGCCTGTCTTTGTCACTCATGTGTCTCCCATGGCCATAAGTGTAAGTCTCTCTTGTGTGAACACTGATAGGAACATGGCAGGGACACATAGAGGGGAGGTATGTTTCACCTCTGAAGAAGTAACAAAAAATGTTTTCCAGAGTGGTTGCATGTTTGTTTCCATGAGCAGGGTGTGAGCTCTGAATGCTCCTCATGAGTCAGATGAGGACCGACTAGAACACAATCTAGGACTTTCTAGAACACAATCCCTTTCATGCTGGTTAGGCTTTGCCAACTTGATGTAAATTAGGAAGAGGGAACCTTGATTCAGAAGATGTCCCCATCGAACTGTATGCAGGCAAGTCTGTGGAGGATTTACCTCAGTAATGATTGATGGGGGAGGGCCTACCCCTGTGTGAGTAGGTGGTTATGAGTTGTAGAAAAAGCAAGTTACCAATGGCGAGTTGGGTGGGGCGTGGTAGTCTAGTTCTGTCACCAACTCTAGGTTCTTGCTTTGCTTCGGAAGCTACTTTAGCTTTTTCCCCCATGACAGACTATGATGGGGGACACATGAGTCAAATAAACTCATTTTATCCCAAGTTGTTTTTCATCATGGTCCTTACCATAGCCATAGGAATCAAGCTAGAACACATTTGTACACAACCTATATGTAGTCCATGCACACTGCCTACTACATGGGAACTAAAAAACATTAAGCATTAAGCATCATTTTAAATCTCTGTCTTCTCCCTGTAGGACAGACCATAATAAAAACCAGTAATGTTTGTGAGTAAAAACAACCTCATATATTTACCAACTAGGGATGTAGCTCAATGGCATAGAGTTTGTCTACCATGCACAAGGCCCTGGGATCAAATCCCAGAATCATATTAATTATTTTTTGGAAAAAAATATAAATCCATATATAGTGGCATATGCCTTTAATCTCAGAACTTGGGAGACAGACACAGGAGAATCTCTTGTGAATTTGAGGACATCCTTGTCTACATTTCCAGGCCAACCAGAATTACATAGCAATAACTTATCAAAAGAAAAAAAAAGGGAAGAGTTACTGAGGAAGACAATGATATTAACTCTGGCCTCCATATACATGTGGATCTACCCACAGGAATGTATACACATGTACATACATGGTCACACAAAATAAATGAATACTAGATAGATTTGTAAGATAGATAGATAGACAGACAGATGGAAGATAGGTAGGTAGATAGGTAGATAAATAGACAGACGGATAATTAATAGATAGATAGATAGATAGATGAATGGGTAAATGGAAGGCAGATAGATGGATGGATGAGTAGATGAATGGATGGATGGATGAAAGGATGGATGCAGTAGTCTGAGCTTACCTATATCCATTATTATCAGCCACACATCATTAAATGTTACTTATACAAAACTATGAATTATTCCTAACATGTCTTTCCAGAAAGAATTAATATCAAATCATTAAGTAAAAGATCATAAACAAGGCCTAGTATAGCATTTTGAGCTGAAGATTCAGATCAAATAATACAGTCTTTAAGTGTCAACATCTCTATTATATACTCTTATCAGAGCAATATACCAGAATAAACATTAATTCAATCCAATGGATATAAAGAGTTCACTACAAAACTAGAACCTAAAAAAAAAAAAAAAAAAGACATTATTTTAAAAGGATGGAGTCTATTTTAAGCAGAGTACTTTGTTGGTAGAGAAGAGAAAAAAAATTAGAAAAAGAATCCTACAATGAGGAAGATTCATTATCCACTGTATCTCAGACTGCTGTTGCTTTGCAAAATCCAATCCAGTTACTAAAAGGTTTCTATAAAGATCCAGGGCTGGAAGATAACCAGGTCAGTAATTGCATTGTATTTTTAAAACTTCTTGGCATCTGTTGCTACAGTTTTAAAAGCATAAAAATATAGAGGGTCATTGTGTGGCCACTTCTCTTTCTAGAGACATTTCTCCAAGCACAGTAGGCAGGGACCGAGGACCATACTTGCCTTAAGAAAAAGTAGGAAAGACAGCATTTCCCATTGGCAGCTGCAGATGGTGACATCGACTGACTTACACAAACTATTGATTCATAATCAAAAAGAGAGCAAGGTTGGAAAAAAAACAATCAGTATCTCCCAGAACGCTGACAAAAGGGAAGGAAATTGCTCTATTAGCAACATCGTGTACATGGAACAGGACCTTGGAGGAAGGGGAATTATTCAATGACAAATCAGAATTACTTAATATCACCTGGGTGCAGAAGATCAGATAGAGCCAGGGCAGGTTTGTGTTGATGATGACAGGGCTACACATAAAGCAGAAAACAAGAACTCTGCTCCAATTTGGAGTTTGGGCATTAATTTAAGGAAAGACACCACCCTTAAATGCCAGGCTCTGAGATAAAGGCATTTCCCTAATCTTTACTCAGTACTGAGTACTGACATGAGCTGAGAGGGCTTTCATTTCAACCTTACTAACACTGAGTGAGGTAGCCACACTCCTCCTGACAGGACCAGGGGAGGTGAATTCTGTACCATGCATCTGACCAGACTGTAAGCAGCAGGATGGGAATCTGAGTCACTTTATTCAACTCCAAAGCTGATCATCTTTACTACTAGGATGCTAAAGGCCCCACAGCCATTCAGAAATGCCTGGACATTTTCTGGATATCCATTTTCTAGATAGCTTCCTACAGGAAGGAAGGAGGTGAGCGTAAAGAGAAACTAAACAGCCAATGGCTGGAAAACATTACAGAGCAAGATCACCTTACTCCTACTCAGAGCACGGAGGGACAAGGCACTAATGAATGTAGTTCAGACATTCTCCACTCACTGATGTGGGAATGTCTCTCTGTATGCTGTGAATATCATTCTTTAAATTAAGGAACCGTTTTGGCCCATGACAGACATCATGGAGTAAGTGGGGAAATCGGAGCATAGGTAGGAGAAGGAGGGCGGAGTCAGACAGATCCAGCTGCCCATGAAGAAACATGTACTGGAATAGGTGAGCCATGGGCCATGTGGCAGAACAGATTAATGGAAATGGGTTGAATTAAGATGAAAGAGCTCGCTAGCAATATGCCTGAGCCATAGGCCAAACAGCATGAAATTAATATGTGTCTGTGAGTTTCTTTGGGACTTTGGGATTGCTGGGGCAGATGAGCAATGGCAGGCAGGTCTGATCATGGAGCTAGGCCAGGCCAGAACCTCGTTCAACTCACTGCACAAGCAGTGATATAGAAATACCACGTCAGACATATTCCCTTGATTGGCCGATAGCCCATGAATCAACAGGTATGTAATACTCAGATGTTAAAAGCTCCGAATTTTTAATTTTCTTTCTTACCTTTATCTGAAAACTCTGATTATAAGGAAGCTTCAGAAATACATTGATCTCACACATGTAAAACTGGCTTAACAAAGTAGCAATGTGGGGAGACACAACCTCTCTTGCTTCTCACCTCAGTGCTTCCCCCTCCACGGGCAGTTAACCTCAAAGAGAGCACAAGGTAGGTACCAGCAGGAGATTGGGGGGGGGGGCGCAGAATGGGGACAGCTAGAGCCAAGCCCACAGAGATAGGCAGAAATTAAAAATGCTGGTGTATATATGGAGAATTCATCTGTTTCAGCATGTGCACACATGCGCACACACACATACACACACACACACACACCACTGGGGGGTGGTACTCAGCTGCTCAGTATTATTCTTTTCCTGTTGTTGTGATAAAATACCACTACAAAGGCATTCTAAGGTACAGTTTATTTTGGCTTGCACTTCTAAGAAACAGCTTCTGATGTCAGAAGGGTCTTGAGGACAGCAATGACATCTGTTGCTCTGTTCCCTTCCTTCTATTTAGTCCAGGATGCCAGACCCTGGAACTCTGCTGTCCTCACTTAAGGTGGGCCTTACTACTACAAATAAACTAAATAAAAAAATATATATATCCCTCACCAGCATCTCCGGACCCAGAAGCCCCTTTCCTAAGGAATTCTAGATCCTATAAGTTTGACAAAAATATTGGCTATCACAGTGTCAGAGACGAGGAAATGCCTGCATTAGACTTCAGGACACTGGTCAGGAGCTCAGTGTTAATGACTCAGCTGTTCATATATAGGCTGTCTCCAAATAAAAACAAAAATAAAACAAGGTTAATATTAATCAGTTGACAAAATGCCACCATCAGAGGCTAGACAGAACCTAATCCTGAATTTTTCCTAAGTGCAGCATCACAGCACTCAGTAGGCCAACGTCAAAGAGACTGCATCATGGCAATGAGGGGACGACCCGGGAGGAGGTGATGAGGTTCATTCTGAGAGATGTATAAAAATGTTCAAAGAAGCTGAGGTGTGGCTCAATTGGCAATGAGCTTGTCTGTCTAGCGTGCGTGAAGTACTGGGGCGGAGATTCAGAACTACAGGAACCAGGTATGGCAGTATACACTAGGAATCCAAGCACTTGGGAGGAAGAGATAGAAAGATCAGAAGTTCAAGGTTATTCTCAACTACAGAGAGAGATGAGGCTATCCTGTGCCACAGAAGATCCAGGGGCATGGTGACTACAGAGAAACAGAGACAACTTATTTTTTTTTTTAATAATTAATCTGATAAGAGACTTTTTAAGAGTCAACTACCATTCATAAGAACAATCAAGGAGTTAGAGAGATGGTCGTGCAGCTAAGAGCACAGACTGCTGTTACATAGGACTTACCCATGTCTGGCAATTCACAAATGTCTGTGACTCCAGCTCCAGGAGATCCAACACCCTCTTCTAGCCCCCAAGGGCACTGACCTCATGTGTACAAAGACACACACATACAAACTAATAAAAATAAAAAAGTATTTTATTTTAAATAAAAGAATCTATTGTGGGCTAGTGATTAAGAGGACAGGCCGCTCTGGACGAGGACGTGGGTTTGGTTCTCAACACCCACATGGCAGCTCACAACTGCTTACAACTCCAGTTCTAAGGGATCCAGCTCTGTCTAGCCTCTGGGAAGATGAGACACACACAGTGCACAGAAACACATGCAGGCAAAATACTCATAGATTTAAAATAAAAATAATTAAACATTTAAAAAAAAAAAACTATTTTAAAAGAATCAACTGGACTCCTTGATTTGCTCAGTGAGAAGTCTAGGACAATGACACCAGACAGCAAAAAGCAATGCCTTTTTTAAATGAAAGAAACCAGTATGCACAGGAGAAACAGCTGACTTCAGGCTAGTGAGAAATGCAAAGTGTGTGTGTGGCACATGAGTGTCAGAAAATAAAATACTGGTCAAATAATAATGGAGGAGTATCTAAATCACATAAAAACCAATTTAAAAGGGCTCCCACTAGCTAGATTATTATTATCTTTAACACTGGAATAATGACAGAAACAGATTATAGCTTGTGAATAAAATATGAAAATATGCCTCCATATCAATAAAATAAATGAATGAATGCATAAAAGGCAAGTTCAGTGAGAAATGGGTCTCTTTGCGGTTTCAAAATATGTCCCTGTAAAATATTTTGTTCATTAGGAAAAATAATAAGTGACTGGGGCAAAACTAGCCCATCCTCAATCAAGTGACATGGTGACAAGGGGTGGCAACATAAGTCTACAGTCTGTCCCAGGTGACACTATGAAAAATAGCACAACATAGCCTGGGACACCCCTGCCATGAACGTGTCTATGATTTAGACACAGCCTGAATACTTCTCCAAGGGCCTGGTGTTGGCAGCTGGGGGTCCCTAGGGGTAGTTGTGTGGGAATCAGTCTTTATTACATTCCATTATTTTTTTTCCCTGTGTGTGTGAGAGGGGGGAGGGGAGAGAATACCACTGAACCTGGAGCTGGCCAGCAAGCCTCAGAGATCCTCCTGTCTGCCTCCCCAGCACAGGAATTCCGTGAATACCTTCACAGCTGGGTTTTTACATGGGTGCTAGGGATTTGAACCCAAGTCCTTATGCAAGCATATCAAGCCACCTTTCCAGTCTTCACTCATTTTATTAGTATATTAGAACTGTACAAAATAACTAGCTTCATATGTAAATTTCGTACATGCATATAATATACTTTAATTCAAAATTCATATCTAAACTATGCTCTTTAGTTTCTCTTCCCTACAACTGGCCACCTTCTTCCTGTCAAATATGTGTAGGAATCTTCAAGAAGCACCATCTTGTGGGTCACTAAGGGTGCTTCCCCAGAAAGAAATTGGGAGTTCTCCTGGGCTTCTGGTGAGCTATCACAACACGCACTGTAGCAGAGTCTCTTATTTCCTGTCTTATTATGTGTCCTCTCCTTCTCTCAAGTCCTCCTGTCCTTATGCTATATGACATGCATGACAGACATGTTACAGCCACAGGAGTCCCCGCTAGCATAGTGTTGTCTGACTTCTAGCCTATAGCACTGAGATAACTGGACCTCTTTTCTCTATAAACTGCCTAGCCATGGGTTTTTGTTATAGGGATGGAAAATAGGCTCACAGATACAATGCCTGAATTTAATAACCAATAAAGCTGCAAACCCAAATCAATGGCTGCGCTAACAAAATAGCCTTTCTTCAAAATGAGTGATGCCATAAAAGTTAAGAAAAGAGTCTTGGGGCTGGAGAGATGGCTCAGCGGTTAAGAGCACCGTCTGCTCTTCCAGAGGACCCGGGTTCGATTCTCAGCACCCACATGGCAGCTAACAACTGTCTGTAGTTCCAGTTCCAGGCAAACACCAAGACAAATAAGCAAATAAATAAATAAAGTTTAAAAAAAAAAAAAAGAAAAGAAAAGAGTCTTTCCTCAAGGATCCAGTGAGTGGAGGAGACTAAGGTCAAGTGCAATCCATAATTGCAGCTTCATCTACACTAAAGGGTGTTGGGGACCTCAGATGGCTTGTGAGAGTTGGACACCAGTAACTTTGATGATCACACTGTGGTTACGTTCTAGGGTGTCTTTTCCAAGAAGAAACTTGCTACCATTAAAGCGATTGCAGATAACTGTACATTAGGTGAGCAACTTATAATGCAAAGGTCCAGGAAGCACTGTCCCTGCTACACTTCGAGCTCCTTTACAGTACATAACTGCTTCAAAAACTTCAAACGTATTCTTAAAGGGTTATATACACCAGAGGGCGAAGAATGCAAGGGGAGGGTGCTGGAGGAAAGACTTTAGCTTTCTCCTCATTTACATGAAGCCCATCTGCTCACAAGCCCTGAAGGAAAATGCACTGTCCCTGCTCTCCTTGAGGAGCTCAGAGCTGGGGCAAAGCCTGTGCAGAGCCCATGTTACCCTGTCACTCCTCAGCTGACTTCTGCTCAGCACTCCACTGGAACCTGGGCCCTCCAAGATGACTCATCTCCTCTCTGCTGATCAATGAAGCAGGCATGCACTTTCCAGTCCAGACCTGTCCCCACAGCAGTGGGCAAAGGTGCCGCATGACTGGCTTGCCCTCTCTGACCCCATAGGAGCCCTAGCAGGCTCTCCCTTGTAAAGGCATCATTTTCCTTGTGTCTTATTCTAGTCCCCTCTTTCTTTGACTCTAGACTCTAGCCTGCCCAACCTCACTGCTGTAAGGCTGCACATAGAGGCCAGAACTCTCCCTGAGTTCTCACAGAAGTCTACTCCCAGGCTCCCCAAGATCTCCTGCAGGCATAACAAGTCCATCTCGGTCAGAACTGAACTCATCACCTCTGCTCTGTCTTACTCCCACCAAGTCCGCTCCCTTCCCAGGTTCCTAATTACGATTGCACCAACATCTACACATTCACCAAAGCCAGAAATAGGAGAAACATGACTGACACAATCTTCTCCCAAATCCTTGTACCCTACCAACTGCATTCTGCCAACCTTGACTCCTAAACACCCCTGACTTGGCACTCTTCTACTCCCAAATGCCTCCTATTCAATCACAGGAGTGGTTTCCATCAGGCACCACACCTCTCCTCTCACACTGCTCCAATGCCTTCTCCAGCTCTGAGCCAATGAGCTCCTAGAAATTAAATCTGCCTAGAGCTTGTTTGATTCCAACTGTTAAGACACCCACTGTTTTAAGGGAACATCTAAACCCCTTACTGCATATAACAAGATGCACTGTCTCAAATCTTCTACGCCAATTAAGAGCATTTTCTGTTTCCACCATCTTACAATAAAAGCTCACAGCAAAGTGAAGGTACTCCATAAATATATGCCACGTGATTGAATGAATAATGGATGAAATGAGTCAGTTGGAGGAAAGGATGCCAGACCAACTTAAAATTAAACACAAACTCCAATCTTGAGGTTCACTAAGGTTTTAAAACATACAACATATATCACCGGCAAAAACACTAAAGTTTGCACAACGTAAGTAATAGTTCAAGTTCAAGATGCTTGAGGTTACACAGGAGAAGAAGGGGAGCTCACACTTGCTCAATGTCCAGCAGGCAGAGGCAAACACAAAACCATGCCATTCACAGTGTGTATGGTGCAGTGCTCAGGCATGCTCACAGGAAACTGAGAACTAAGAGGGAGCCAGGACTACTCACATGCTCACATACACACAGGAGCAGCAAGTGTAGGCTGTGGCCTCTTCCACAAGGGACTTCGGTAAATCCTGGGCAATGACAACCAAATCAGAGTCAAAATTCAAACAGAGACCATGTATAAAGAGTTGATTAACATGCAGCATCAAAAAACTATTACAACCCTCTTTTAAAAAATTCCTAATATTTTCTGTAAAATTCCAGCAAGACAGAGACACCCCTTGGGTTTTGCTAAAGTGCTGAGAACCCCATCTGCTGTCACGCCTCTATTTAAGGGATTGCTGGGAAGTCAAGGAGGAAAATGCAAAGCCAACAGAATTAGGCCCATTTTAGCTTGAAACCATCACTGTGATGGAAGTCATAATCTCATTAAGAGGAAGGCTGGTTCTCGGTGGGCTACATCATCCTTTTGAGCCTGAGTGAAAATTCCTGATGCGTAGGAGACAAACAAAAAGCCACCATGACTTTTGTGACCTCATGTCTACTCTGATGCCTATTAAGCATTAAGAGAGATGCCTTCCCTGGAGAAAAGAGAAAATAGCATATAGAAATCCAAGGGCATTTGAAAGGCAGGAGAAAGCCCCACAAGCACTAAGCAGAAATAACATCCTAGCGACCAGCATCAAGGGCAAGAAATGACTTCTGTGTGTAGAAGTATGAGTAGATTAAGCTTAAGAAAATCATAGCCAGGAGATGTCTTTAAAAATTTAGTCTATCAACTGCAGGCTGCTTTAAGATCAAAAATAAATGCTTTCTTACTTCAAGAGGAAGAACCAGGGCACAGTCAAAATATGAACAAAGCAAAACCAAACTCCAAGAGTGTAAATAACTCAACATCCAATGTCTGGGATTCGCTTACAATCTTCTGGGCCCTCCAAAGGATCACTCCTCTGCCTCTGCCCTCTTCAGCATATCTTAGAAGCTTATCTTAGAAGTTCAGGCAGGCTCCACTTGACTGCTGCTGCTGTTCTTGGTGGCTATGCCATGGCACTGGCATCTCCAACATGCTGGGATTTTCTATTCCACCTAGGCTAAACTTCACTAATGGCTTCTCCTGGCCTCTCAGAGAGCTAAGCCTCGGCTTCTCTCCAAACTCCTTCATGCCTTCAAAACCAGTACCACCTTGGGTAGTCTAACAGGTTCAGTTGGCAGTTAAAGGTACAACCTTGGCCACCTCTGGAACATAGCTTCTGTGTGCTTACTCTCAAGAAACGACCTAGCAGGAGACTTCACCCACGTGATACTGTTCTCTTCTTTTTCATTGCTAATTTCTCAGCTCTGGCTAACCAGCATCAATTATACCAGTAAAACAGGGCTTTCACTTCAGTGGTTCTGATCTCTTGTTAATCACAGCACGTTCTTCAGGTCCAGCTGATCAGACAACACAGATTCATTACACAAAAGGCCTGGTAAAGCCTTTTCTTCTCCCCTGAAACTTTACAAGAAGGCCCCTATCATCTACACCACTTTCAACATTAAAAACAAAAAGATGTATGTATGTACTTTATGGATAAGTGCCTTGTCAGCATGTATGGATGCACAACAGAAAACAGCATCAAACTGTGAGCTGCCATGTGGTTGCTGGGGTTTGAACTCGGGACCTCAGAAGAGCAGCCAAGCACTCGTAACCACTCAGCCATTTCTCCATTGTCATCAATCTCCTCCTAACATTCTTATCTTCCAAACTCCTACACAGCAGCCCACTGAGCTTTCAATACTCAATGGCTCTTCTACCACAAAATTCCGAAGTATTTCCACAACCCTCCCAAAACATGGTCAGGACAGTCACAGCAATGTCTCACTCCTGGTCCAACTTTGTCTTTGTTTTACCTTCGTCATAATGGCTGTACTTTAGTAGCCTGGGCAGAATTCTGTTCCCCCAGGTCATGGCTCTGCTGCTGCTGCTGTTAAAGGTAGCTGTGAAAGTCAGAGAGTCAGGTTATAGCAAATGAAGTTCTCTTCCTACTGGCTTCCTGGAAGCCCATCTCCTTCCGCAGTGTTGGGAATAAAAAGCCCAGGCTATGCTCCCCCCCTGCTACTTCCTGTTCACTAGTTGCTAACCCCACCTCTCTGAGCTCAGGTTAATTTTATGTAATGAATACAAGTGCAACACATCTTTACATAGTTAAACAAATGGTATAAACAAATGTAACACATCTTTACCTAAACAAAGGATTACTATTGCTACAAAGAAATACCATGAACAAAAGCAAGTTGAGAAGGAAGGGGTTTATTGGACTTACACTTCCATACTACTAATTATCATCAAAGGAAGTTAGAACTCAAATAGGGCATGAACCTGGAGGCATGAGCTGATGCAGGAGCCTTAGAGGGATGCTGCTTATGGCTTTGTCCAGCCTGCTTTCTTATAAAACCTGACTATCGGCCGAGGGATAGCACCACCCACAGTGGGATGGGCCCTCCTCCATTAATCATTAACTTAAAAAAATGCTCTATAGCCCGATCCATCTATGGAGGCATTTTCTCAGTTGAGGCTCCTTCCTCTCAAAAGACTTTTGCTTTTGAGATAAGTTGACATGATTCAATCCAGGAGAATACCATAAAAGGGTAAAAGTGATAATGGAGGTGGGGTCCTGGGAACAATGTCATCATACCAAAGATGAAGACCACGTACTCTGGGGAGTCTGGTTGTTAATAATGTCAACATCACAAGGGTCTAGAATCACCCAGGAGACAAACCTTTGGCCGTTTGTCTGTGATAGAGTTTCTAGACTGTTGATAAGGGTAGGAAGACCCACTAAAATTTGGGCAGTATCAGTGCACGGGCTAGGATTTTAGATTAAGTAGAAGGGTGAAGATGAGCTGAGCAGCCACCTCTCTTGGCTCTGACTTTGTGAGAAATGAGACAGCTGTGCTTATACTGCTGCTGCCACACCTTCCCAACATGGCAGCCTGAACCCACAAACCCTGGGCCAAAATAAACTCAGACCCTTGGTTGCTTCTGTCAGGCATTCTGTGGCAGCAAGGAGAAAGATAACTACAATGGGGAGCATAGCATTCTCTCTGTTCTTTACAACTAATGGACAAGCTCAGAAAGGTTAACCTTGCCAAAATTTACAAACCTCCTAACTGCTGGCATTGGGATCTGAACCCAAGTCTGTCTAACTGTGTGAATAATGATCTTCTGTTTAACTTCCATTTCTGGGAACTGATTTTGGACTGTTTCTACCTCCTCCAGGAAGAAGGTGGTGGCAATGGCAGCTGAGGCAGAGGAGGAGAGGGGTGGGTGGAGGGAGGCAGAGAGAGAGAGAGAGAGAGAGAAAGAGAGAGAGAGACAGACGGAGAGAGAGAGCACAACGTGTACTAATCATTCAGAGTGGGATTCAATGTTTAGGACATTTGCCAGAAAGACTGGAAAGCAAGGCAGGGTAAATGACTTTCCACCCAGATATACGAACACTGCTTTAAGGGACACTGGGGGGCTAGTATTTTGACTGACCATCTTGTGTGGAAGATAGTTAGTCTACACTGTCTTTTAGATCCCATTCTTCTGTGATTGCACATGGAAATTCTTACCCTGTTCCTGAAGTACCTAACTGTTGCAGGTTTCATGAGGCTAGAAATGCAGCAAGATGGACTAGTCCATGCATGCTCTGAGAAACTACAAACAGACCTAAATTTACAGTGTATCCATCTAACTCGTTTGGCTTTGACTCCAACAATGAGATGGGCAGATCTGATATGGAACCCATCAGGCAGGACCTGTTTGTGTAAGAGGCAGTGTCAGCCCAAAGATCAGGTCCTGGGCTCCGAACTGAAGAACTTCCTACAACAGAAGCCAAAGAAACTGACCTGGTTCTGGGAGGGTGATGTGGCTATGGGAAACTCACTGAAAAATAATTCCTCTAAGTCTTGGATGAATTCTGGAAACACCTACCTCCGGCTCTAACTCCCAAGAGTCAACTCTGTGTCCAATACAGGAAATATTAAGAGGAACTAGAAGCTTGCGGCTTCTACTAGATTATTAAATTTGTAAAACATTAGGTATAAAATACTTAGCTACAAAGAATAAAGAAACAAACTCAATTTATTTAATTACATTTTTGGGTAATACTGTTAGGCTAGGATAATTCACATAAGCTATACTATTACTCAGGTTGTATAAGCCTAAATCTACAGTGTAATTTGTCTCATTCATAAACATGAGATAACTTGACCTACTTTCTAATAACATTCCACTCCTTCTTGTCTGCATTAATCGGTGGTGACATTTTAAAAGGCGCTCTAATAATTTCCATTATACGAAGATGTACTTTTCATTTTCATCGACTTTGGATTCTCCTCCCACAAACAAAATATTATGTTCTCAACAGAAAAGCTACAAATACAGTAAGGGTCAAGGCTACACAAGGCAGCTGCTCCAGAGGCTCCCCTTTGAATGGTGTTCACAGGGCTTGATTTCTAGGCGGGAGATGAAAGGGGTAAAAGAGCATCATCCCAATCTATACAAGATGGAAGAGTGGGTTTAAATAAATGTTCTTTTCATACCATCTGCACAAAGTTACACAACACAGCTTTGAAAAATAAGTTTCATTCCCCACAATATAATGAGCTGCATGTTTCCTAATAGTTCTCAGCCTCAGATAATAAAAACAGAAAAGAAATCTCATTTGTACCTTCCACAGGATGCTTCCAGACAGACACAGCCTCCAAGCCACTGGCAGCCTCCTGCGCCTGGGCTCCAGGCTGCAAATGAAGACCTCTTTGAAATGCCACCTATGACCTTTTCAGCCGTCACTTCTCACATTTAAGAATTTTCTAGGCTCCCAAATGCCCAGAGCAAATGCTGGCAAAGCATAGCGTATACACTAAGAGCTGTTGCTACTTTCCTTACCCTCTCCACCACACACACACACCCCTCTTTCCCTTGTGATGCCAGAGAGCAAAGCCTGAGGGCTTCGGATACGAGGCAAGCACTCTACCATGAATGTATCTCCAGTAGTTACGTTTTCTAACAGCAATGGAAAGAAAAAATACCAAAGAATACTTAACGATGCATACAAATTAATAGCAAACTCAAACTTCAAGGCCCACAAATCAAGTTCATTTGGAATATGGCCACACCCATTTATGAACTGTCTGCAATTGCTTTCTGTGTTCCAAGAGAAGGGCTGAATGGTTGCAATCCAGACAGTAACCTAAAATATTTATAGTCTAGTCCTTTCTGGGTACAGGTACTAACTCCTGGCCTGTAGCATAGAATCCTGTGAACAGAGGGCATTGATCTAGCCAACCTTCTAAAAACCTGACTCCTTCCTAGTAACAGACACAACATCTGCAACCTCTGTACCACTGAAATGCTATTTTCCTCCCCTCTCTCTGGCATTGCTTCACTACTGTGCAGTCTCAGCCTGCTGACAGCCTATAAGCAACACACAAAGTTAACTACCAAGAGGATACAAAAGGAAAAACAAAGAACTCAAGAGTGCCCAAGGCTGTTTGGAACAGCACAAGGTAGAAGCAACCCAGATGTCCACCCACAGGACACAAGCCAGACATCCCAGAACAAATCTACAGGATGGAGCACGGGGAGCTGCAGAGAGTAGGGATGAGCTCCACATGCAGCTAGGAAGTAAGAACCAGGACAGATGGGAAGACAAAACAAAGGGAAGAAATGGATATGCTGCATGTTGGTGTCCATCCAGGAAAGGAACTACAGATAGGAGAGCATACATATATTTGCATATGTATGAATGACCCCTGGTAGAAACCAGCAATGCTTTCAATTGCTACCCATGGGATCTTATGGGAGAAGGGAAACAGGAAAAAGTGGTGGGATGCTGCTCATGGCCCCCAAGTTCACATGACAAACACTCAGCCCCAAATCTCTGGTATTTAAGGTGAGGAATTGGGAAGGGGTTCTGTCACAGACTAACGGGTCTAATGCCCTTCTAGAAGAAACCTCAAGGAACTCTTCTACCTCTTGTGCTATGGAGTCAATGGCCAGCCAACTCAGCCCACTGGGGAAGCTCCAGACTAGGACTGACTCAGTTTCAAAGCCAAAGTGGATGGCATTTGATGAACAACACCTGAAGTTGTCCTCCAGCCTCCAAATGCACACAGACATGAACACAAACATGCACATGCATGCACACACACACAAAAATAAGTAGACATTTTAAAACTTCCTTCTTATTTATTCTTTGTGTCTTCACATCATGCATCTCCATCCCATTCATTTCCCGCTATTGTGCATTCACTGTCTGACCTCGCAATGCCCACCCCAAACTAAAATTTAAGAGAAGAAAAAAAAAAACCTCTTCATGGAAGCTGTAGTGTGAGTCACTCAATATACCTTTGTCCATATACCTTTACATGCAAGTGTTCATTGCAGAGTCATAAGTAACAATAGGAATCTGTGAGAATGAAAAATAAAATCAATTTTTCCAATGAAGGTCATCGTGTGTGGAACATAAGACAGTAGATTAAAATATATATGGTCTCATCATGACTGGGATGTGGAGTGCAAAAGAATGAATGTAGGCTAATGTAGCTGTGTAAAATCCTTACATATTGAATTTCCATGTTTTATGCATTCATACTGTCTCTAGTTCTGTCCCCTGAAAGGATACACAACAATCAATGTGCCTTGTTCCTCTACCTGTGCCCCCTGAACACTTAAAGGAACAGAGACCTACCTTGGAGACAGCAGAACCAGAACTAGTCAAGAAATGGGACCATGAAGTCTGTCACTGTCACAGCAGAACGTGCAATACAGATATAAACCATGCAAGCGTCATTTCAAAGAGAGTGAGCATCACCTTGAATTAGCTTCCACTGGCTAAATTATGAGGCCAATTGAGCATCAACAAAAATAATAAATTGAGACACGTGAACTCTATTTAGACTAAAACTTCAGGGTTATCACTCTCTATGTGCATGTATGTGGGCACATGTGTGACACAGAGAGCGAGCGATACCTACAGGTATGCAGTGTGTGAGTGTGTGTGTATGTGTGCACGCGTGTGTGAGTGAACTTGCCCATGTGCTATATGAAGGCCAAAGGAGGGCGTCAGTCAGATGACCCACTTTATTACTCCACCTGATGCCCTTGAAGCAGGGCCTCCCACTGATCCTTTCCTTTCTGTTTTCCATTAGTCTGGCTGGACAGCAAGCCCAGTGATCCTCATGTGTCTTATAACACCCCCCTCCACACTCCCCCACAGCATAGGGGTTACAGGCACACAGGGCTGTGCTCTTTCTGGGTGCTGGAAATTCTCAGCACAGAGAAAGCACTCTGACCTACTGTGCCATCTTCCCAGTCCTCTTAAGCAATTTGTCTAGAAGGAATATTTGCTCTGTGTACTGAATTTAGTTTTACCCCTCACCCCCAATTCCGGCCTGAAGCTACCACACTGAAATCTTGCTGCTGTTGGATTACATCGTTGCCCAGCCAGGGCTGAAGAGCCCACCTCAGGACCTCATTCCAGGTGGAGATGCCCATGTTCTTTAACTCCCAGAAACTCCCAGCAACAAACCACAAAAGCTTCCTTCTTCTGGCAGCCTACTCTACTCAGTCCTCTTTCTGCTCACACCGTCCCGTCCTGAGGGCACTCCCCGGCCTGAGCTTGCCTCCTCTGAAGCCTGCCTTCAGGGAAGGGAGGTTGTGCATGAACAGTCCCTTGCTCTCGATTTAGGAGCCTGGTCCATGAGCTTGCTGCCAGCTGCCCACAGGGATAGGCTGGTAAATGAGCTCAGAGTCCTGGACAACCTCCTCCCAGGCATCATTCATCAGGGAGATTGAATCATCCCATCATCCTTCATCTCTCTGAGGTAAATAAACGAGAGAAAATATGGTGTATTGCATCAAGTAACAAAAGACTTTCAATTCATCTATTTCCTTCTTTTGGTAAAGGAAGTTTAGGATCTGTCCCAGGTAACTAGGAACCTAGAAAGCTTGAGACTGGATTCAAAGTAGCTTGGAGGTGAGTGGGGGCTGGGAAGACTCTGACCAGAGACAGCTGCTGCCCAAAGCACTTTTGCTGTGTAGTTGCTCCCCTCAGTTCAAATCATCACAAGAACAGAGTGGAAATGGATGCTCCCCAAGTCCAAGCCTGATTAGCTGGGCGGAGCTGACAGGTGTGAAAGTCTGCAGTGGAAAATTGATTCTGGACCTGCGGAGCCACAGCACAGGGCTATGCCCAGGCTGCCCCAGAAACAATTCAACCCAGGGTTCTAAGGAGTCAGTCATCCATGGTTCTCGACTCATTCTGTGTGAAAATAGACTTCACCTGTTCTGAAGGGCAGCTGTGAGGATTTCGGGAGACACCAGGCTTCCAGAACCATGGTGTCTAACATCTCAGGTCCCCAGTAAACTGTGGTGAATTTTAAGTATCAGCTTCTTGCTTCCTCCACACAACAGTCCCTCAACTGTTATCTAGTGTGGAAGGAGCTTTTCCCAAATCCTGGCACTTGCTCAGTGGTGTGCTGAGACCAGAGTCAGGGGAGTGAAATCTTCAGAAACAAAGTGGCTTTTTCAGAGAGGAGGTTAGGGGACAGAGCATAGAAAACTTTGGACTGCATTCAGGATTGCTGGGATAGTGTAAAAGCTCTACTTAGCCACGCTCCACTGAAGGGCAAAGGCATTAGGCCACCATCCGAGCATGCTCTGATGGGGACAGGATTTACTTAATTATATTAAATGTTGCTTGCTGGCTTTTAACGTTAAAAAACAAGAGGACAGAGAGGTAAGGGGTGCAGCTCGGTGGTGGAGGGCTTGCTAAGCACACACAGGATGCCAGAGCCGGTCACCATCTCAACAATAACACAACAAGAAAACTACCAACCTATAATGCATGTGTGTATTACCAATCCTAAGAATGTAAAATTAAAGCTATAACTGCCTAAAACTGAAAATTTCATAGGGGTAGGTTTGTGTAAACGAAGAAATAGCAGGAAGGGGACGAAAGCAGAGGAGACAGAGTGACCTGAGATCCCATCAGCCGAGAGAGGGAGGGCAGCGAATGAGCTCATAAGAAATTGATTCCAATACCCAGAAAAAGCCCTTAAAACTGAAGAAGTGAGGAGCTGTGGAAATTCTTACTGTGTGAGCATCATGCCCAGGGCCAACATGAAAAAGGCAGGTGTGGGGGTAGGGCATAGTTGTAATCCCTTCTCTGGGGAGAAGGCAATAGGCAGATCTCTGGGGCCAGCCTACTCAGCTCAATCAGTGAGCTCCAAAGCAATGGGAGATCCGGTCTCACAAAGTGAGGTGGGCAACACTTGGGGAACAAAACCTGAAGTTGACTTCTTCCCTTCAGATGCACACATATGCACTAGCACCCACCCACAGGGCATCTTCAGACATACAGACAGATAGACATCAGAGAGACACTAATAATGTGAAAAGAGATACAACATGTTATATATACATGGAAGAATCACCAAACACAGGAACAATAGTCACGAGGAAGCAGAAGTTGCTTCTGGGAGGCAGGACCACCAGGCCCCAACTGCTGGCACTACAGGCCGCCTCTGTACCAAGTCCAGCTAAGACACCACTACTTTTCATCAGCTTTCCTGAAATGCTTCCTGTTTTTAGCTATTTGGATGCAATAATCTGACATAACAATTTGCAAGAAAATGTTTTCATTTATTGCTCTAATCAGCAAGTAAATGGCATATATTTCATGAAACATTTTTAAATAGACATAATAAAATAGTTATATTGAGGTAATTACCATGTATCACCTCCTGTGCTTTTATATGTGGTGAGAACACAAATTCTCTCATGGGTTTTGAGAGGACATCATCAGCATTGCTATCATGCTGTATGAGAGAGCTCTTCAGTCCATTCCCCTTTACAGGTTCCCAGGCCCCAGCAGCAGCCAGCCCTCGCTCTACATTTTAAGTTCAACATTTATAGATCCCACATTGAAATAACATGTAGTCTTCTCTTACTGTGCCTGGATTATTTCATTTCAGGCAACAATCTCTAGATTTATTCAAGGTGCTGAAAGACAGGGCTACCTTCTTCAAGGTGGACAAGAGTGCCACTGTGTACCTGTAAATCATTTTCTTAATCCATTTGTTACTTGATAAACATATACACTTCATATCTGGGCTCTTTAAAATATTGTTGCTTAGACATCCAGATGGCTCAGTGGGCAAAAGCCCTTTCCATAAAAACCTCACAACCTGTGTTCAATTCCCAGACCCAGAATAAAGAACTGACTCCTGAAAGCTACCCACTGGCGTGGCCTCAGGCACCATAACATGCATTTATGTACATGTAAATAATAAAATACAAACGTAAGAATTTAAAACAACACTGTAATCAACATGAGAGTGCGATCTTTGTCGTATGTGGTATTCTTCATGTCTTTAGAGAACTCGCCACCATCTTCCACAGGTCTATGCTAACACTGTCCATGGGCAAGGCTCCCCTTTTCTATGCATCTCTACAACATTTTACACCTTCCACCAGTTCACTAGTATCGGTTCTCAAAGCTCAGCATAGTTTTCATTTCCAGTTCCATCAGTCATTTTTCCCTGTTTCTCTGAAATTCAGTAGTTTCGAATATTTACTCAAATTCTCACAGACAATTGTATAATGTATTTGGAAACAAAGGATGTCCATTCATATCATTTGCCTCTGTTTCTTTTTAAAGATTTTATTCTCAAATTATATGTACATATATACACATGTGTAGGGTGAGGCACACATGAGTACAGTACCTGCGGGAGTCAGAGTCATAAATCAGATTCTCTGGAGCTGGAATTACATAGTCCGTTGTCAGCCTTCTGCTATGGGTGCTAGGAACTGAACGGGGGGCTTCTGCGCCAGCAGTATATGTCCAGCTCCCACTGCCTCCTTTGAATAAAAGGACTCCTACATTCATTTTGCATACTTATATCATTTATTTACTACTCACTATTTGTGAGCATATATATGCTTGTGTATGGTCTGTGTATGTGAGTGCAGATATGCAGTGTGCCACAACCCACATGGAGGGGGAGGTGACAGCTTGTAGAAGGCAGTTCTATTGAGACATGAACTGTCATACTGTTTTCCCCTTGCTACATGCTCCAGACCAGCTAGGCTATGAGCTTCTGGGAGACTCTTCTGTCTTTACCTCCCATGTCTCTTAGGAGGGCTGGGATTACAGATGTGCATTGCTACATCCAGCTCTTTGGGGTAGGTTCTGCGGACTGAGCACTGGCTACCAGTTTTGCAAAGACAAGTACTTTGACTTCCAAGACACCGTGAGGGCCCCCTTCAGCCTTCTGTGGTTCCTCTGCTGTCTTTTGATCTGATTATTATTGCTATTGTCTGTTATTACTATTTTTGTCTTTGCTTTGGGATTCATGGCCCAAACCTCATTGCTCAGAACAAGGTCTCAGAGCTTCTTTCACTGTTTCTGCTAGTAATTGCAGACTCTGTCTTTAATCCCTTATTACTGTTTTTGAAGTGCTGGGGTTTGAACCCAGATCTCAAATACTTATACTCACTAATCTATACCCCTAGTCCCTAATACATTTTTGATTGACCTTTGGCGTGACAAGAGGTAAGGCATGATTTCATATTTCTGTATTGTGTATTGATATCCACTTGTTCTAAGATCAAGTATTAAAGGGGCTGGAGAGATGTCTCAGCAGTTAAGAGCATTGGCTGTTCTTCCAGAAAACCCAGGTACAATTCACTGCACCCACATGGCAGCTCACAATTGTCTGTACCTCCAGTTTCAGGAGATCAGACACCCTCATACCAATGCACATAAAATAAAGTTATATTTGTTTAAAAAAAATCAACTTTTAGGGAGATTGCTCCTTTCCTACTATGTGTTTTTGGTCAAAAATCAGTTGGCCACAAAATTCTGTTCTATTCTGTTCATTGTTCTATCAGCTATAAAGTTGTTACCATATTCTCTGTTCAATATAGGTTTCTAGTATAAGTTAAATCAGAAAGTGGGGTGTCTTTAAGTTTATTGTTTTAGCTCAAGATTGCTTTGGCTATATGAAGTCTTTTTATGATTCTATTTTTATGTTTCCCATTAAAATGTTTACTTATTAATTTGTGTGTATGCACGTGCGTGCGTGAGTGCACACACACACACACACACACACACACACACACACACACACACGGGCATGCATGCCAATACTCAGTAAGGTCAGAAGAGAGTATCAGTTCCCATGAAGCAAGAGTGACAGGCAGGTGTAGGCTACCTGACATGGGTACTAGGACCAAAGCTGGGTCCTCTAGAAATGCAGCAAGTGCTCTCAACAGCTGAGCCCAAAGTTTTAGCCCATTTTTTAAGCCCTTTGTATGCAATAACTGGCCTTAACTGTTTTGAAGGCCTTCTAGAGGACCACTGTTTACATCACAGCAATGAAATTTTCCTCAGCTTTGTCAATATATTCAGATAGTGATACTATGGTAGGTGACCTTAAAGTGTGTTTATTTTAGTTGTATTAAGTCATTTTTTTCAGTTCTTCAAATATACTAGTTATTTTATAGATTTGAAAAGCTAATTCTCATGACCAAATTTGAATTTCCTAAATTTTACATCTAAAGAGAAGAGTGATCTCTTACATTTATACATGCGTGTATGGGCATGTCCCTGTATTCTGCACATGATATGAAGGCTGGCAGGCCACTGAGCTGCAGGATCCATCTGTCTCTGCCTCCCTAGTGCTGAGATGGTGTACAAAGTGTACCTGGATTTTCATGTGGATGTTGGGGACCAAACTCAGATCCTCATGAGCCATCTTTCCATTACTAAACACTGAATTATTTTTTTCAAGGTTCAGGCTACAAAGGGAAATATTCAAATACAGGTAGAAATCACTCATTGAAAAAAGTCACTGATTCCATAAAATCCAACTAATTGTTAGAAAATGCTCAAATTTTGAGTTTCTCCTTGGGATTTTTTTTTTTTTTAAACATCAAAAGAAAAGCATGGGCAGGCATAATTAAATTACGTTATATAATTATATAATCCTGCTATATTGTGGCTTAATCTTTGTTTCATATCGATTAATTTAGATTGTGTCTGTATGTGTCTGTGTGCTTGTGAAGATACACACATGCCATAGTGAGTGTTGAGGTCAGAGGACAAGCTATGGCTTTCTCCTTTCACTATGTGGGTCCTGGGGATTTAATTTTGATCCTCAGTCTTGCTGGCAAGAGCTTTATCCCACTGAGTCATCTCCATGGGAAGCCAATCAATCTGAAAGCTGTGGCTGCTTTTGTTTGAAAGCATGTACTAAGTAATGGCAGCAGAGCAAGGATCCCAGCGTGAGTGCAGAAACCCTGGTCTAGTGAGGACCCTCAGTCACTCAGGCAAGTCTATGGTGGGAGGGCAAGCACTGGAATGGTGACCAAAGTCACCAGAAAAAGTAATCCAAAGATCTCAGTGGATGGAGCATGCTGGCAAGATGAAAGTACATAATTGATTTCATCTTTAATGAAGAAAAGAAAGCACTGGAAGAGCTTATCATTGCTAATGGGAAAGCCTTTAAGTGACTATTATAGAACTCCAAGTATCTACATTGGTGCTACTTTGAACTTTACACATTGAGTATCCTCCGCTAAACTGCGCTGGGAACTAAAATTTTCCCCGAGAGCCCAAAACAATGGTTTTTGTTTCGTTTGAATTTAAAATATTTTCCTTATAAGTTTATAATGAACAAAGATAGTAACAGATTGCATTGACACACCAACCCAGAATGCATCATGAGCCATGAAACAGAAAACTAAACTAGTCATTTATCACTTCCTCACCCCATCCATCAGCATCTCTCTCCTCACTTACATGCACATGCACCTGCATATTTACATAGGACCCTTTGAAACACTACACTGATTTCTGTGGTGTGGTTGGCTCCAGTTCTTTCAAGATCTCACCCAGAATGTCCTGCTCTTCTGAAAAGGTCCTGAACATAATTGGTTGGTTTTGTTCATTCATTAAATTTTATTCCAATCTGGAGTCCAGAGATGCCTTAAAGCAATTTTCCTTTCCTTAGTTCATGTCAAAATAAAAGCCTCACCCAGTATATACACTTTCAGATATGTCAAAAGTTTAGGTGACCTCTCATATTCCTACACCTTTAAGACAAGTTTACTATACAGTCTTTTTCACCCCTAAAAAGAGCAGTGAGTAGCTATTCTTGGAGTAGAGCCTGAGAGTTGAAGCATAATAAACAGGCAGTGAGCTAAGAGTTGGAGTGACATGGCAGAAAACTGCCAGGTGAGACTGTCAAATTTCATTCTGAGCGTCTCTGAAAATTGTATTGGTAGCAGAAACATAAGCCAGAATTCATAGGAGAGGGAAGGAACCAAGGACTGAGACGTGATGCCCTAAAGAACACAGAAAACTCAGCATCTCCAGTTCTCTCAGAAGTAAGGAAACAGAGCCAACTTCCGGGAGCAAGGACTATCTGCCTGTCCTTCCTGTGACTTTCCTGTCTAGTAGTAATCCCAGCCATGATTTTCTCCATCTCTAACACACACACCACCACTATCACCACCAGCAGCAGCAGCAACAAAAACAACAATAATAACCCACATCCTAAGGAGAAGTCAGCAGAAACAGAGTGTGTGTTCTTTATAACTCACAGACCAAGGTGCGATCAAGGATCCTCATTTATCATCTGATGTCTCAGAGGCTCCTCTCTGTCCCGAGGAACTCAGACTACATTGCTGAGAGTTCATAATTCTTGACTGTACCCTAGACCCAGCCTTGAGTTCTTCATACTTGGGGTCACTGGATTCCTAGAGGCCATGTGTCAGACTCAGCTCCCTGAAGACTTTGGCAATTGCCCCCCTCCCAAATAAACAGTCATAAGTATTCAAACAGCTGGCCAGAGCTGCCCTACCACTGGGGAGGGAGCTGATGTGGCCTTTCATCAGACTAACAGGGTCAATGTCACCCTTTGGATATTCACTGATTACAGTGCAGTCTACAGATAGTCCGTGTTTATCAAAGTGGGCCATTTCTTGGGGCTGGAGAGATGGCTCAGAGGTTAAGAGCACTTACTGTTCTTCCAGAGGTCCTGAGTTCAATTCCCAGCAACCATATGATGGCTTACAACCATCTATGATGACATCTGGTACCCTCTTCTGTATACATAATAAATAAATAAATCTTTAAAAAAAAAAAAACAGTGGGCCATTTCTACCTAAACTCCCATGAGAACAGTCCCTTCAATTTGGCTTGACATCTAATGTCTCTTAGTGTGTGCTGTAAGGGCATTTTCTGAATGTTAACAATGTCAACATAGGTTACATCTTGTTTCCTGTTTGGGAGAAAGGACATAGTTCTAAGGGCATATACTCTAGGAACTACCAATGCCAGCCCTCAGTCTTATACTGCTGAGTCTTCCACTGATGGTCATTGGTTTGCAGAGTAGGAGGAAAGGTCTTGTAAAATCCATCCATCTTTATAAAGCTAACTATATATTCTCTAAAGACAGGAGGGACTTCACTATATAGCCCTGGCTGGCTAGGAACTCTATGTCATCCAGGCTGACCTTGAACTCCCAGGGATCTGCTTGTCTCAAGTGCTGTGATCAAAGATGTGCACCACCACACCTTGTCCCTACTCTTTTGGTATCAAAATACTCATTCTTTTTTAAGATGATATTAGCAGAAGATAGTAATATCCTGTGAAATTTTTTGATCATGAAAAATTCCAGACACATCGGATTACCACATACAAACTGAGCTTTAACAATGACCATCTTTGTTCATAATTAACTGAAAAAATGTTATAAATTGGTCCTAACATAGTTTTGCTACCCTCCTCCCCAAATCTTATAGAACATAAACAATTAGCCTGGGCCAACATACAAACTTCATAGATGAACACAGAGACGGTTGGAGTTTAAATGACCTGGCCCAAGGTCTTCAACCAGCTGGACTAAAACTGAAACAGGTGGGTGGCCCATGACACTACTTAAGGTCTGTCTAACTAGATTTACATTGTCAGACTAAACCTCAGCAAACCCAGAATGTGCAGGTGTGTCCCTATATCTCAGTCCAGAGTTTTCATACATACCACTTGAGATCTGTCCCATGCAGGACCAAAGAAAAAAACCATTACCTGCAATTCATGTTTACTTCTTCCCACTCTACAGCCATTATTTACAACCCTGAAGTTTCCCAAACCCCTCAATTCTGTTTCAAAGACAGGGTTTCTAGATTAGTTCTTTACCTAGTGCTTTGAATCTTTACTCTCTCAAAATGCATACAACGCAAACCATGGGGATGAATGCAGATTCATGCAGACCCTAGTAAGGGAAATGCCCCAATTCTGCCTCCCTTTTTCACAGACCTAACCTTCAGGGGAGGAAGTCAAACAGCAAGCAGGCAGCAGGACCAGGCATTCTGCACGCCTGCTGCAGTACACAGACCTTGGAAAAGGTCTACAGGGAGGTGCAAGAGACAGAATGGAAATGCTCTGGAGAACATCAACATACATCCCATCCCCAGGACTTGGTTAATGAGAAAGTTTTCCTTTGTACATTCTGTTTTTCATTCACCTTTTAAAGACTTACCTAAATTCTCAGTTTATGCAGTATCAGTTTCGCCGGAAAGGTCTTGAGGAGTGTGAGAAGCTTCTAGCAGCAAAACCTAGAACAATAGGAAAAGCTATTAGACACAAGTACTAATAGAGACATGAGGTAGTGAGTCTATACATCTGCTCATTTTTCCCACGCTAAGATTGAAAGGAAATAAGTCTGTAAGCAATGAGTCTCCATCACATCATATGTGCTGGGAATCTGCTGTGCTGACAGAGGATTGAGGTCCCAGGACACTTAGGCAAAGACAGAAATTACATTATCCTTGACAAAGAGGCAGAACACTTTTCCCCCTTCGCTGTGTTAGGAAGGCTTTAATGGATTTGAATTTAAACAAAAAACCAAATACATGTGCCCTTCTTCCTGCACCCTGTCTAAACCAATTTCCGGCCCTGTGTTCTCTTCTGCCTCAACTCCCCCTTCCCCATTAGCATACAGCATCCTTCTTGTCTTGTTCATGTCTCTTAGTTCCTGGGGCTCAATCATCAAGCAGTTCCTTCTTCTTCATCTCTTGTCATGTGTATTCTGAGGCCCCAAGAGCTCCCCATCTGACACCTTACTCAGTGGAAACCCAACAAGAGGCGGACAAACACTAACAATTACAGATTTATCAAAACAGCCCAGTTACAGCAAACAAACCGAGCAAAGCGAGAATGTGCAGAGCTCATATAAAGCAGGTACATGTCATCAAGCCCAGAGAGAAATGACAAATGGGGTAATAAATTATTCAGATTTATTATTTGGGGGTGGGAACTCTACGTGTCTTTTCAACTTATAAAAACACAGACTAAAAATAGAATCAAATGATGATTGAAGAGTATGTGTCTGGATATTTTATAATGTTAGGATAACAAAGTTCTTTTTAAACATGACGGCAAAATCCTAAAGTATAAAAGACTAAGGTATTTGTTGTTTTCAGGTTTCTATTGCTGTGAAGAGACACCATGACCACAGCAACTATTATAAAGGAAGACATTTCATTGGAGGCTTACAGTTCAGAGGTTTAATTCGTTATTATCATGGTGGGAAGCAAGGCAGCATAAAGGCAACATGATGCTAGAGAAGGAGCTGAGAGTTCTTATATCTTGACTCACAGGCGACAGGATGTACTCTGAAACATAGGTGGTATCTTGAGCATATATGACACTTCAAAGCCCACCTCCAGGTGACACATTTCCTCCTACCCCAGTAAGGTCACCCCTACCCCAACAAGGCTATCTCTTACATTAGAGTCACTCCCCATATGGGCCATTTTCTTTCAAACTACCAAATTTGGCTTGCTACATCAACAACAAGAATCTACAGTAGGGTCTCAGCAGTCAGGAGTGCTTGCTGCTCTTACAGAAGATCAGAGTTAGGTTCCCGGTACCCACATTCATGCTACAGCAATCTGTAACTCTGGCTGCAGGAGGATCTAACACCCTTTTCTAGGGATACCTGCATGCAAATGTACATATGCATGCACATACGTGCATTTGCGCACATACACATACTCACACACACTGAAAAATTAATATGTAATATTTAGATCACAAAAATAAGAAATTCCACTGATTTTTTTGTCAAAAAATAAAAATTATTCACACACAAGACAGAAAAGTTGCTCTTCATAATTTACAAACCAATTTAAGAAAAAAATTAATATTCCCCTTAATATAGACAAAGCAAATAATAGTTTTTCCTTAAGATGAAGAAATATGATAGCAGTTCATTAGAAAGGGGACTGTATAATCCTGTGACTGTATAAGTAAAGATTATCACCTATAATTCATCAAATGTCTGTGACCTCAGCTAAAGTTATCTGGCAGCTCCAACCTAGCATCCCATAGGAAAAGAGTGATTTTATGAAATAGGTAGAATCTTAATAGACTTACTTATTTTTTATGTGTTTGAGTGCTTTATCTGCAAGCATGTGTATGTGTGCCAACATGCATGTGCCTGGTCCCCACTGAGGACAGAAGGGGACATCACATTCCCTGAAGTGCAGAGGAGAATAGTTGTGAACCACTCAACTCCTCTGCAAGAGCCACAAGGCCCTTAATTGCTGAGCCACCCCTTCTGCCCCACGTAATTTCTGATTAACAATGAAAACTGTAAAGAGAAGAATTGTGTAAGAATAGAAACAAAGGAGCCATAAGTATCCAGGTGAGCCAATCTATTTTAGAACATTTTCTATCATAGTATGCTTAGCCACTGCACAGGTTTATCTTTATTAGATTATATTTACATATTAAAAGACTTTTTTTTTCACTGAGATTATAAAACACAGGAATTCATTCCCACAATGGGCCCATTATTTTCGCTTTACATTTGGAAAACAAATGCATTATTTTCTTTGCTTTATTAAACATTTCTACAAGATCATAACTATGGACCTAGTTAGAAAGCCCTAACTCCTGGTGGCTGAATAGATGTCTTTAAATTATATTTCTAATTAGCTCCCTTTATCTCCTAGCTGCTCCCTCTATCATGGGAAAATGCCTGTAGAAGAGAGACAAAAGACTAGGCCCTCCCCTTTGTTTCTGAGATGAGCTGTCCTGACAATATCTATGGCTCCAACACACAGTTCAGTAAAACCCACCAGCCACCAAAGCCAGATAGCCCCCTCAGTGCCAAGCAAGTCTATACAGGGACCTGAAATGTGAGACAGAGCTGAGGAGATGGCTGAGGGGTCAAGTACTCAGCACACAAATGTGGAGATCAGAGTTTAGAACTCCTGGAATCCTCCGGTAGGCATGTCAGCCTTTCCATAATTGCAGCTTCAGAAGTGCTGACAGAGGATCAACAGAGCAAGCTGGATAGCACTCTGGATTTGACTGAGAGACCATGCCTCAGCCAATAAAGAAGAAAAGAGGTAGAGGTGAATGGAAGTTGACAAACCTCAGGCCTTGTGCTGGTTTGTTTTCTTATCAACTTGACACAAGGTAGGAAAGAAAGAATCTCAACAGAGAAAATGTCCACCAGACTGGCCCATAAGCATTTCCCTGCTTAATGGCTCTCAGCCCACTGTGAGTGGCTACACCAGGCAGGTGATCCAGGGTTGTATAAAAAGGCAAACTGGGGCTGGAGAGATGCCTCAGAGGTTAGGAACACTGACTGTTCTTCCAGAGGTCCTGAGTTCAGTTTCCAGCAACCACATGGTGGCTCACAACCATCTATGATGACATCTGATGCCCTCTTCTGTATATTGTACACATAATAAATAAATAAAAAAGCAAACCGTGTGAGCCACAAGGAACAAACCAAGCAGCAGTCCCCCTGCTTGACTTCCCCCTCCAGCCTCCTGTGGAGCTCTTGTCTGGGCTTCTCTCAGTGACAGACTGTGATCATGATGAGTAAGACAATTAAAACTCTCCCACAGGTTGCTTCGAACACAATATTTTATCACAGCCATGGAAACCAACTGGGAAAGGTCTCCACATACCTATGTGTATATGTGCATGCACACCCATACACATGTAAAAACATACATTCATATGCAATCACACAACATACCATATACATGTGCACATGGGAAAAAGAAAAAAACAAACAAAGGAGACTTGTGGGCCATTGCATTTAGAGAAGGCATTAGCCTGGTGACTAAAAGGAACGAGTTTGATCTTGGTTGAACAATTCACTAGTCATCTGCCCTGGATGTGCCTTAAACTCTCTGGGCCCAAGTTTCCTACTTTGTGATAAAACCAGTGGGGTAAAGGTCAAAGCTGAAGGTGATCATACAACTAACACCATCAGCAAAGCTGGGCAGCACCATGGAGCTTATCTGAGCAGCAGACATCTAACACAGAGAGGGAAACAGTTGGCGGCAGAGACTTGTTCACGTCTGATCTTAACAGGTCCCCAGAGAACGCTGACAAAGAACAGGCCTTCTGCGGGCACAGCTATCTGTAGAAAACGCTTCAGTTTGATTTTGTAGTGCTAGAGATGGGACCCAGGGCCCTGCTTATGCCAACCAAGACCTTCCTATCAGCAAACCCTATGCCTAGTCCTAAAATAATTCTGGTTAAACCCAAATAAGACTCTTTCAAGTTATGTGAAGAACACTTGCCTCAGAGGAACACCCTGTATTGTCACATGCCCGGCCACTTGGCAACTGCTCATGACCTGTTGTGTAGAAGATATCAAGAAGCACTGGTTGATGTGAACAGAAGGCCACAAAAGTTACTACCAAGACCTTCCCATTATCTGCAGGCAAGGGCAGTGTTAGCCAGGCTGTGTTTTACAAAGCTCCCCCATTTGGGGCTGAATTTGACAATTCCTGAAACTACCAAAACTAACATGACTTGATTTTTCTAGATCCTTCCTCCTCATCCTCACAGCTCATTTAGAGAAAGCCCTGCTGTAGGCACAGAAGATAAACTACTCATACACTGTGTGGCACAGAACCTCCCGCTTCCTCTAAGCCTTAAAGGGATCTCCATCCATTCTGCCACACAGGCCTGGACCCTCCTCAGAGATTCTACCACCCTGCTGTGTGGCTGCCTGTCTGGGCATTAGTAACCCAAGTATTTTGCAGCCCAAAGTTAACCAGTTTTAAGACATTAAGACTGCGCAGTGGAGAAAAATCCATTCTAATTAGCTCAGAAAAAGGAAAGTGCATTCTTGACTGTCATTCAAAATCACGAGATCCAAGAAGAAATGAGACAAAGAGTTCTTTGACAGCCCTATACAGAGATGAGAAGAATCAAAAGGACAAAAGAATACGAGTTTTGAGACTAAAACTCTTCCAGCTCTGTACAACTTCTACCCCTTGTCATGCCTGCTCTTTTCTTGTACTGAAATCTAGAAATATTTTCATTCAAAGGGCAGTTCAAGAAGCACACCCCACCTAGGCTAAGCTGGAAGAGATCTGACTACACAGGGAGAGGCCATGTTTCTGCTCCCGGCTTCCCCGCTAGCTTGCCCAAGACTAGATCCTGGCTTGAATCCAAAGAAGCTCAGTGAAGAACTCAGTGAAGGCAGCAGCAACACTCAGGGCATCACCAAGAGACTAAAAGAAGACTTTGCTCTCTGTAAAACAAAGGGAAAAGTGAGACCCAGAAGTAAGGCTCCAGAGCATCTTCTGTATTCTTCTTCAAACAGTATTCAAAAAGCAAAACAAAACAGAAACCCATTCAGGACTGGAGAGGTGGTTTTTTGATTAAGCGTACTTGCTACTCTTGCGGAGGACCTGAGGTCAGTTCACAGCATCCACGGTGCCCCACAACATTTATAACTCCAATTCCAAAGAATTTACCTACTTCTGGCCCCTGCAGGAACTGTGTATACACACACACACACACACACACACACACACTCTCACGCACGCACGCACGCACGTGCACACACACACACACAAAATACATATAGAAACACCTATCACATAAAATAAAAATAAAAGGTGTCATATTCAAAAATTTTTCTTCATGTATATGTGAGAAATACTGACTTAACCAAAATAAAAAGAAGTTTCCAATGCTGAACATTTTAGATGCTTTAATATGCTAACTGTAGTTATGACTAAATGATTCCAACAGTTACACGTCCACAGATTTCTTTATATCTATGGTGTACAGTTTAGGATAAATGTCCTATATATTACTTTGGAAAATGTTTCAATTAGTTATTTTATGCAAATTACTGTTGAAGACATACTTTGCATTAATTAAATGACTAAAAACAAATCTGTAAATGACCAGCTAATGGTGCAAAGGATATTATTGTAAGGAGAGTAAAGTTCATATTTATTCAGAGGTCATGTGAAATGCTATAATCATCTGTTTCATTTTATTCACTCTTTATATGCTTTCCAGATCAAAAATCTAAGCTGGGCCATAAAGTGTTTATTGGTCTAGAATTCACTCTCCCCTCTAAAAATTTAAAATTAATTAAAGTAAACCCCAATTCCTAATGTGAGTAATTAGAATGCAAATTTTCTAAGAGAAAGTACTAAATAGTATAATTTTCAAATGGTGCCAGACAGAGGAATGTTCCACAAATAAATATTAACTATAAGGACTGGAAAGAGGGCTCACTAGTATGTTTGACTCTGTATGTGTGTACCTGCAGGTGCACGCTCACTCTTTTCATATATACAAACACAAAACTGAAAAGCTGATTCTATTGTGAATCTACAAACTGTTCCTCCATGTATCACTAACTTTCCTTATAGACTGACCCAAATGTATACATTCTATAGTTCATATTTTATATCAGTTTTGGAATGTCTACTCTAAAATAACTGAGTTATCTCTTTTCTCAAACAAGCTTTGCTTTACCCATCTAATTTCTAGCATATTTTCCCATCCTTTAAAATTCCTACATTAGTTAAAAAAATAAAAATATTTCTCTTTATGACTTTGTCTCTAGACCAATTGGCCACCCAACTGTTTCTAACTGAAGCCTACTTAACTCATTTATGTGCAACTAGGAATTTAACTTAATGAGAGTTATGTACAGGGCTTTCATTAGTGGAAGAAGAAGAAAGTTAACTCTCTATAAGTGGCAAACTATAAAAGTAACTTTTTATGGTTGGTTTTTGGGCAAGGCAAGCAACTAAATATGACATATAGGTGTTAGAAAGCATCTGATGTGAGAGATGGCTCAGAGGTTAAGAGCACTGACTGTTCTTCCAGAGGTCCTGAGTTCAATTCCCAGCAACCACATGGTGGCTCACAACCATCTATGATGACATCTGGTGCTCTTTTCTGTACACTGCATACATAATAAATAAATAAATCTTAAAAAAAAAGAAAGTATCTGATATGTTATTAATCTAAATGTAATGTTCTGAATGCAATAGTCATATGACTCTAAAGCATTATAACACCTTCAAATGAACAAATGCAAGTAAATAGGGTTTTTGTTTGCTTGTTTTGCTAAATTCACTTTGTCTGTGATAAACACCATTGCTAAAATTAATTTGGCAGGAAAGTTAAAACCCATCATTGAGGAGGTCAAGAAAACTCAATGCAGGAGCCTGGGGGTGGGAACTGAAGCAGGGGCCAAGGAAGAACACTGTTCCTGGCTTGCTCCCCAGGGATTACTCAGCTTGCTTTCTTAAACTAGGACCATCTGCTCATCAGTGGCCCACCCACAGCATGCTGGGCCCTCAAACATTGATCAAATTGTAAAATGCCCTCAGAGACTTGCCAACAGACCAATCTGATGGAGGCATCTTTTCAGTTAAGGCTCATTTTTCCTGGGTGACTCTAGCTAATGTCATATGGTCAAAAAACTAACCAGCACGAAGTCTGATAGAATATTCTGGAAAACACTGGAATGGCTTTTCTTTTTATATATGGCCAAAGATAAAAGAGCAGGCAAATAATGTCCAACTCCTGTTTTGTTGTTCAACAAATAAATAGTAATAGTAATTGAGGAGTCCCCAATTCCTCAAAAAAGATGTCAATGGTCATGGGATATGATTTACCAACTTCCAAACTTCTGGCTGGACTTTATCATAATCTAGCTTTCCTTTATCCCTTCAGTAAGCCAGCTAGGGTGGACGTTTATTTAGGTTAGATCCTCCAAATCCTACAAAATCATGATCAATTTCCAGACAACAAAGATTACCAGTACGCACTTTGCCACCTCCTATACAGGCTGCCATAGACGTCTGTGCCTAGCCACAGTGTTCCACATACCAGAGTCCCAGCACTCTCTTGGCTACATTCCCCTAAGTGATCTCAAACAGACACTTTCCTATGCTCCAAACAGCTTCCCCACACTTCTATTTATGAGTTTCTATTTCATAGTCCAACTGCTTAAAAGGAATCTTTATTGACTTTATCTTAATTTCTACATTTCCTGTGCTAAATTTTCCTAAGTGTCTGAACTGTAAGGAGTTTGGGTAGGAACTGTGGCCTACGCTATATTTCTAGACACAGCTCAGAACACAGCTCCAAAAAAACACACTAAATGGGCAGTAAGAATTTGAGAAATTGACACACACATTTTATATGGGTAATGATTCCCCTAAATGAGGCCTCCAAGGGTTAAAGGGCACAGGGTCAGGATGGAGTCATGCACCAACACACTTATGTACATCAAAATCAGAGAATCAGATTACTTGTTGATTATCCTCACTTGAACCTCAGAATCTCCTCATTCAAATGCCTTTCACAATCACTGACCAAATGCTCAATCTTCTGCCACAAACCCAGTGCCTTTGAAAAACCTTTCCTCTGGTTATTCTGCCAATTAGGGAAACATGCTATTTCATATTTATGTCTTCTCTTCCATCGCTAAAGGCTTTCTGAGATGTAACACCTAAAGCATGGGAGAAGACTCTAAATAAGCTACTTGACCTCTGAACCTTAGAAGCCATCTGCTTTTACTCTTAACCATTTATTAATCAAGCCTCAGCTTTGCAGCAGAACACACAGTGGGGTAGGTAGTCACCATCCACATGAGCCTTTCTCTTGGAAAGACAGAGTGAGAGGGTACAATACTAATCAGTACTACTAAAAATGCACCACTGAGCCATATGAAAAATAACAGCAAAGGATCTCAAAAGAAAGGACAATATACTCTGTAACCCCAATGACTTAACACTCTGCAGGAAGCTGCGCTAGGGAGACTATGAAAGAGTCGGGGGTTGTAGGGTTTGGGGGAGGTGTAAATTTACAGATATGGTTGAATGGAAGGGTGACGAAACCTTCCTGTGTGGCTCTCTGGTGAGGGACACACTCAAGACACATCTGCAAAAATCCATAAGATGTATACTAGCAGGGATGAGCTGGCACAGAATGGGGCTTTATGTGATAAAGACATAGGTATAGGTTAATTGCTTGGAGCAAGCACTGGGGTGTAATCATACAAATATCACCCAGGCACTGAAACCATGGAGGCTGCCGTAGAAGAGAACCTGCAGAGAATGCAAAGTAATCCAATAGGGTCTTGAGCAGTTAGCAATCTGGGATGAGGTTACCTGAATGTATCCCAACTGCCAACTAAGAAGGATTTCCCACTCTGAGCTCTGTACTCCAAAGCTGTCCCTGGGAAGGTACCATCTACCCAACATTCATTCTCATGACCACCTTGATCTTTAATTCATGGGCTCCACAATCTTTCACTCACTGGCTCCTCCACACCAGCATATCTAGAGGTTCTTTGATAATGCTAGATCTAACTTAAGGACATGAAGACAGAATCTGACTCCCACAAGTGGAAAAACCATCTGATTCTTCTTTGAAATAGAAAGTCTGCAGTCTCTAAGGAAACACTACTGGTCCATAGCTAGGAGAAACAGCCCATTAAAGGACAGGTACCCAAGGACACTCACAATACTGAGTTCTCCAGACCTGCAAGCTTGTTTGCCTGGTGCTATGCAGCAATTTCCTCTGAATCTCTAAAGACTCTAAAGGGAGATTTCTTAAGACTCAGGAGTAAACAATTCAGAAAACTCAGGAAGTTCCATAAACTGACAAGATGCATTAGGTCTCTCCCTCTTCAAGATTATATAAACAGTAAGTACTGCAGATTATGCAAAAGTCAGCCATGCTGCCTGGGAAGAGACACTCTTCCTGTGTGTCAAGCTACCTGCAAGTTGTACAGTAGATCTCAGGTTTTCAGCTTTCATAAGCAATGCTGGGGTAGGCTTTTGGTGTTATGGCTCCTTTTGGGTCATCCTTGGTTTTGTAAGTAACCCCTTACCTAGACTCCTATTAGTAAAACTAATAACTCATTGGATCAGCAAGTTGGACTTTGTTGGCATTCTTACTTTGGCCTACCATAAATTTCCTACCTGAGGTGAATAGATATTTGTTTATGTTTCACCAAGAACAGGGATGCCTAACACGGGCTGTGAACCAACACATCCTACCCCAAAAGGAACAAAAAATCAAGGGGCATCATGGAACTCAGTCAGCCCCACTGCCATGTAGCATAAAAAAGAACATGGGATCACTGAGGAAGATGACTTGATCAACTGAGGTCAAATGAGACACTCAAGTAAATGGTACTGTGAAAATCAAGACCAATGTTTTGATAAATAAGAATCTCTCTCCATGTGGCCCTGATTAGCAGCTATGGAAACCCTCAAATTTCCTCTTGAAATGTGTAAAATTCAGTATTGATGAGTTAACAACTGGATTGTTTTCCAAAAAGCTCTATCCTTGTCCCTTTTCAGGGGCCAGTGATTCTCTGCATATTCACTGTGGTTTAAAGATCTGACTCCCAGCACCTCCTGACAGGAGGCTTTCTACCACTAAAATTTCCTTTTCTTCTCAATAAACCAAAAAATGAATTGTCTACCCTATATCTCCCCTTGTTTGTCCCTGGCGTTCATCCCAGCACCCTCTCCTCTGCCCTCCACAGTATCTCTTCCATTGGACTTTTCATGAGACTAAGATGTTTCTGGCATTATTATCAATCCACTAGGATATGTTTTCTTTTTTTTTTTAAGATTTATTTATTATGTATACAGTATACAGAAGAAGAGGGTACTAGATGTCATCATAGATGGTTGTGACCCACCATGTGGTTGCTAGGAATTGAACTAAAGTCCTCTGGAAGAACAGTCAGTGCTCTTAACCTCTGAGCCATCTCTCCAGCCTCCTTGATATGTTTTCTATGTTGTTCCAAATGCAGAATAGTAAGACTATGGAAAAGCAGGTATACTCAAAGTCTTGTACAGAGCCTAGGGTCAATTCATGCAGGTCAGGCCATCTTGGCACCCTTACACTAAGCTGTGTCGCACATGATGGTGTGGGTTTTCTGTTTCCCTCCCTCCTACTGACTGCAGCTATCAGGGATTTCTTACTCATGGCTGAGTCAACACATGTGGACCCTCAAATCCTCTCCTCCCTGTGGGCATATGCTAACTAACTAGAAAAACAACTCTGTCAGCTCAGGGTGAGGCAGGTCCCTTTCTGTGTCTTTTCAAGGCAACTTCCAAGGGTGAAGTATCTGCTAGATGGCTTGAAAACATTTCTAAAGTCACAGTCGTTTTCTTAGGTGCTAAAATTTCCACTTCATAACCTTATATACAATTAAAATTTTGTTTAAAAAGCCCAATACTGGGCCAGCAAGATAGCTCTGTGATAAGGGTGCCTGCCACCAAGCCTGATGATCCACATTGATCTCAAAGATCCACAAGGTGTAAAGAAAAACCTAATACTACACATTTTCCTCTGACCTCCACATGTATGTCCTAGCATGCATGCACATGCACACAAATACAATCAATAGTCAGTTAATCAATAACAACAAAAATGTCAACAAATTTAAGCTAAATATACCCAAACTAGCTGGACCTGGTAACACATGCTTTTAGTCACAGCAATAGGGAGGCTGCAAACAAGCTCCAGCCAGCGCTAAATAGTGAGACCTTATCTATAATAACAATAGCAATAATAATTATGACAATAATTATAATTATATAGTTGGGCATAGGGACACAATCCTTTAATCCAAGTACTTCAAAGACAAAGGCAGCCAGACCTCTGTGAGTTCAAGGCCAGCCTACTCTACACAGCTAATTCCAGGCAGGAGGATCAGAATTTCAAAGGTCATCTGTGGCTACATATAGAATTGAGGGCAGCCTGGGCTACAGAAGACTCAATCACAAGAAACTAAAATAAAAATAAAAAATGCAAAGAAACAATTGTAACAAAATCCTAGGGCTGGAGAGATGGCTCAGAGGTTAAGAGCACTGACTATTCTTCCTGAGATCCTGAGTTCAATTCCCAGCACCCACATGGTAGCTAACAACTGTCTGTAATTCCAGGATCTTACACAGTTATACATGCAGGCAAAACACCAGTTCACATAAAATAAAAATAAATAATTTTTTTAAAAAGAAAGAAAGAAACCCTATATACAGATGGTCTCCAACTTAGAAAGACTTAGCTCAGATTTAAGATAATATAAAAATTAACACATTCAGTAGGAAACACTTTTAAATTTTGGTGGGCTAACAATCCATAGTAGGCTATGCTCTCCTGAAAGTATTCAGTTCCCTGCATCTACAAGGCAGGGAGCCTGCACCTTGCTACTGGGTGGGTGGGATGCAGTAAACTCTGTGACTTTGGACAGTTCCAATCTATACTGACTCCATCTTGCATGTGATAGCAGCCATCTTTTTCCCTCAGCTACGGCAACTGTCAGCCAAACATATTTTAACCAGCCCAACTCTTATTTCCTCCCTGCCTCCTGTGGAGATTATTTTTAAATAAATGTCACATATCTTATGATGTGTGTGTGTGTGTTTGTGTGTGAAAACTAGTATTTTTAATCAAAACTAAAGTTGCTTCATCCAATAAAAGTGCAGGCAAGCTTATTTGTTCTGCTTCCATTGCACACCGGAAGGTGTGGATGGAGGAGGCAAGTAAGACTCGGGTGCCTGAACAACCCAGATGCTGACCTTACACACAGTTCCTCCCCTTAGAGGTCAGCCCAGGGAAGGAGAGCAGGACTCTGGGGGCTCAAATACAAATATCACTTTTTAAAATATAATTGAGGTACATTGGTTTAAATAAAAAGAATAAATTCATTTTTTAAAGAATGTCCAATCTGTTCCTGTTTTGTATTTTAGTCTTAGGATGATGTTCCGAACTAGATTGGAAGTTTTTTTTTTTCATAGAGAGCAAACATTCCTCTATGAACCTCCCATCAGCAGTATGATATGAGCATGACTCTAAAGTAAAAATTAATTCACTTGGAATTCCTTCATCAACTATTTTGTACACTTGCCCAAATGGTTCTGAGCACTTCTCATTTAAAGATTAAAGTGTGTTTTAAAACAAAACAAAACAACTGCATCAGGAAACTTGAAGGAAAATGGATGAAACTAGATAAAAATCATACTATGTTAATCTGGCGATGGTGGTGCACGCCTTTAATCCTAGCACTACAGAGAAAGAGGCAGGTGGATCTCTGTGAGTTTGAGGCCAGCCTGGTCTACAAAGTGAGTTCCAGGACAGCTAGAGCTGTAACACAGAGAAACCCTGTCTTGAAAGACAAAAAAATAAAAAATAAATAAAAATAAAATATCATCCTAAATGAGATAACCCAACCCCAGAAAGACAAATATGGTATGTACTCATTTATAAGTGAATATTAACTGTAAAGTAAAGAATAAACATGTTATAATCTACACATTCAGAAGTGATAGGTAATAAGCAAGGTCCAAGGGTGGACATATCAACCTCCTTGGGAAGCTGAAATCTAGGAGATCTCCTGGGTAGACTGAGGGCAGGTGGGCACAGGAAGTTGAAGGATGGGCAGGGGGTGGGGGGCAGTGTAAGATAGAGATGACTGTTAAGGGGAACTTTACAGTTGGCTAGAAGCCTGAACTGGCCATCATCCCCTGTAATTACTGATCACCAGAAAACTTCCATCCAGTGGCTGATGGAGGAGTCCTGCTGAGAAGAGAGATGAAACAGGGGATCAGGAACATTGTAGGAGAATACCCAGAAACCACCTGGCTAGGGGAACTCACAGTTTGATCAACAACCAGGGAGCCTGCATGGGACCAACCTAAGCCCTCTGCATATATGTGACAGTTGTGTAGCTTGGTCTATATGTGGGACCCGTGGCAATGGGAGCAGGCTGTCTGAGGTGCATTGATGGCTCTTGGGAACCCATTCCTCACGCTGGATTGTCTTGCCAGCCTGAAAACAGGGAAGGTGTTTGGTCTTATGGCAGCTTGATACGTCATGCTTTGTTGATGATCATGGGAAGTGATTACTGAGGAGGGGTGGGTTGAGGGAGCCTTAAGGGAAAAGTGGGGAGGGAAATGAAGGAGAGGAGGGAGGGGAGGCTGCAGTCTGTATGCAAATAAATTAATTAATTAGGAAAAAAGATTAAAATGTTCCATTAAAACAATCACAGCTACCTTAAAAATAAAACATGATTTCACCACCAGGGACACCTCTCCAGACTGAGTCGAAAGAAACATTTAACTGACATTCTACTTGGAAGCAATTCTTACTCTGTATATTAATCTCAGCAATTCCCATACCATATTTTTTTTTTTAATCTTGCAATCAGAATAGGATAAAAGAACACCAGACTGATGTAGACTTGGGGTCCTGAAAAAATATTCTAAACCATCATTCTACCAAAAGACAAGGGAGGACTGAGAATTCTCTAGAAAGGAGATTGTCATTCATCACCTTCTGCTGGATCCCTGTGCAAGATCAACCAACATTCCAGCAGGCAGCCAACTGGAATGAGGAGGCCACCAAAAGAATAAAGTGGGTGAAAAGACATGAAGGAAGCGGAGAGGGGACGTGTTAGGGGTGAAGGAGAAGAAAGGGGGGTGCACAGATATGATCAAGATACGGTAAGACATTGTTGAAGAGTAACTAAAAGATTTTAATCAATTAAAAGAAAATTATTGTTTTCCCCATCCCTCCCCCCAAAAAGAAAAACCGAACCTCCCATTTGATGACTTCAGAGCCCAGATCTAGAGCACCTGACTGGAACCCCTATTTCTTGGTGTCCTCCCCTTACAGTTGTAGGAGGAGAGAACTGGAAAAGGAGGTGAGAAGACTCCAGATTTGTAGAAGAGAGCCCCACCCTAGGACAGGGCAGTGGAACAGAGCCATTCCCACAGTGGTAGGCAGGACCAGGATCTGTAACACTTACGTTCACACCTGTAACCAACATGTATATTTCTTTAATGGTAAAGCAGCATGAATTATAAACCATACAATAATATAGTATAGTTTTGATGAGTCCTCACTTCAGATGCAAATATACATATGAATTGAAATTCACATTTGCAATGAGCTGATGCGTTATACCTCAACTAAACAAAAAGCCAATTAAAAATTACATACACACAAGTTCATAAATTGTATTTTGTAGTTGTGTGTATATGTACATATATTCATGTGGGGTATTGTGTGTATATGTTTGTGGGTGACTACCTGCACGGATATGTACATGTGTGCATGCAGTGCCCAGAGGCTGGTGTTTGTCTTCTACTGCCCTATAGCTTGGATTTTGAAACAGGATCTCCAATTGAACCTGAAGTTACTAATAGTATAGACTTGCTGCCCAGTGAGCCCATGGGATGCTCCATCTGCTCCCAGCACAAGACTATATATAGACAAGCACTGCCACATCTGGCTTTTTAATGGATGCTGGAGATGGAAACTTGGGTCCTTATGCTTGCACAGCACACACTTTATCCACTCCATCTCACAAGGCACTAAACTGTTTTTAAAGGGTTCCAAAGCTAAAAGTTTCTAGGTGAGGAAGCAGCCACACACATTGGGGATGTGCAGAGCATTCTGAGAGGCCTTGGAACAAACCAATAGTCCCAGAAGAACTCAGTAAGGACAGGGAAGCAGATGGTACTTCAAGGAGTGGGGAGTGGAGCAGGCAGAAGCTTCAGACAACTTCCGTTAAGAGTCACTTTAGTCTGGTCTCAAAGCTCCTCAGCCCTGGGTCAAGGATGGAGCTTCTGGAAGGAACCAAGGGCCTGGGCAAGACTCAGCCAGGCATCTGCCTGTCTGAGCTCATGTCAGCTTCCTACATTAACCGGCCATCTGAGAGCCGCCAGAGCTTCCTCCGCTCTCCTGGGCAGAGTTCTCATCTGTGAAAGGGATGGACCAGCACACTTCTCCAGGTTTCCCCAAGGGCTCCTTCTGCTGGTACCAGGTCTCAGGACTTGGGCACAAAGAGACACCAAGCAGGTGGAAGATGACTCCTCTAGAAGAGAGAGGTGAAACTCTCACAGCCAGTGTTCTTTCCCTGGCCTAGAACATCTGCAGAGCAAGAAATGTCCTCTCTGGGGTCCCCAGCAGAAAAGAGGAGAGTGCTCTATGAAGGGTGATGCTACTGACACCCCACAGAACACACAGGCTACACAGAGGCATCCAAAAGGATACATATGGGAAACTGATGAGCATTCATGGGAGCCGCCATTGATCTCCAAAGGTGCATCCTGAGTGTTAGGCTAAGGCTGACGAGGTCATACTGTCTTGGTCAGAGAAGACCAAGTAAAGAGCAAAGAGAAATCAGAATACAGAGAGAGGGGGGGGGGGATAAGACAAGTTTGCACGGGAAGGTTGCAGTGATATCCCAGCATGGTTGAAGGCTATAATGAAGGTGGACCTATCAAGACAGGCACAGTTTCTAGAAGACCATGCCTAGGTCTGGGTTGTATTATAAGAACTGCTTTCTGACAAGGAATAAACATTTCTAGAGAATCAAGGTCCAGGTTTTTTGGCAGGGGTTGTTTTGGGGGTGGTTAATGTTATAGAAAGTGCTATCTCCAAGAGATAAGGTAGGTGGGGGATAGCTCCTTAGCAAGTTAGAGATGCATCGCTAAATGGGGGACAGGAAAAATTGGGAAAATGTTCTTAAGTCAAATTGGGAGGGATACAGCTGGAGAAAGTGAGGCAAACAGCAAACAGAGCAGCATGCAGAAAATGGAAGTAGCAGGAAGTCAGGTCCATGCAAATACCCCTCCCAGTCCAGCCAGGGCAGCAGTGACCAAGGAAAGGACGCAGCCTTTAAAATCATCTACGGTAATAGGAACTCTGCTGTGGTCTGTTCAAAGCTTGAACACACAGAACCAGAGACACAACACTTTCACATACATGCCTGAGGCTATGGGGACCAGACAGCAACCCACTAAGGGCAGGCATTTGGAAAAGAGCCGTGAGGCCAGCTGAAGACACCTAAGGGTTGACCCTTTTCCTTAAGGTAAGGCTGTGCCTTGTGTCAAGCTGAGAACCCAGAAGAAACAACATAAGAGAAGAAGCTGGAGACCAGGGATCTAGACAGATCCCATCAGGGGTGCAGTCCCTTTATCTGTTAGCACAGGCAGGGAGAATGAAGGTGGCTTCTGGTCAGCAGGAGCTTTGGGTTAGATAAAGAGGTGAGACACTATGGAGGCCTGAAGGACATAAATGGCATGCAATGATGATAATTAGACTGAAGGAAAGAGCCCCAGTCTTCCGGAGCTGTTCACTGAACCACAGAGGGAATGTGTGACACACAGGCTCCACTTCAAAATTATCGCTGAGTGGGGGCTCTGGATCAAACAAGAGGGTCACGCACCGACGATCAGTGCAGAGAACGTGTGGGATTATTATATAATTGAAATTCCCAAGGAAAAGCTAACAGCAAGCAAGGAGGAGGCAAAGGGAAATCATCATTTCTTAGCCATGTGCATACAGAATTTGTATATGTGTGGATGCATGTCTGTGCAGGCATGCTTACACATGTGTGCATTTGTATGTGGCAGTCAGAGGTTGCTGTCTGGTGTCTTCTCTAATTATATTCCATTTTACTTGCTGAGGCAGCATCTCTCACTGAACACAGAGTTTACTGATTCAATGTAACTGTCCAGCTTGCCTTGAGAAGTTCTGTCTCTGTCTCCCAAGCCCTTGGGTTACAGAGGGAACTACCACACCCACCAGCTTTTTTTGTGTGGGTACCAGGAATCTGGATTTCCTTCCTCATATTTGCAAGGCACCTACTTCACCCAGTGAATCATCTCCTCAGCCCAGAAAGACTTCATTTTTAAGTAACTGTGGTAGGGAGACATTTTTGTAACAACTCTAAACTGTAAGACTTTTTTTTAAAACAAAACACAGCACTTAAATCTTAAAGGCAGATTGGCAGTTCCTTGGGGACAGAACTTTCTCTTCACGTTTCTAAAGCAGCAAGACTGCCTGGCAGAACATACTGTAGTCACGCTTGAGAAGGCCCAGAAACTACATTTGCCCAAACATGGTAACTAACACTCTGCCATCAAAGGTCGACGCCTTCACCTCCAATGACATAAGGTAAGTCTGACTGATTCACAGGCATGATGGGCAATAGACTCCTGTCATGCTTTGCTGGCCAGCTGAGGAATCTGCAACTAGAGGTACCAAGTGTCAGGCTCATCGCCACAGCATCCTCCTAGTGATTGGCAGGCCCTGTTTAAAACCATCACAGAAAGGCAAGAAGCCTGGGGGGGTGAGGGGCAGACAGCTCAGGCCTGCCCTGAAAGGCAATAGCCAACATGGACTTGAACATTACTAACTTCTCTTGCTTCTGTGAGAGCCACATCACAGCCAAGTTCACGGCTGCCTGGATAAAGGCTGACAAGAGTCAAGGTTAAGAGATATGTTCGCCCCACCCCTTCCACCCCTGTGCTGAGATCCACCCATTATCACCAACCTCAGGTCTTCCATGCCCCAGGGACATGGGGGACATTTTGGAATTTTGGAAGCTGAAACTGGAGAAGGGTATTACAGGAACCAGAAGAGAATAGAAGTCAAGGTCAGTTCCCTCCCATTGCACAGGATGGTTCCACACAACAAAGACTGATCTAGTCTCAATTGCCATCGGGGTAAAGTTAAGAACCTCCAGTTAAACCAGTTGGATATGTATAGACAAAGAGAGAAGCAGGAGGCAGAAGGGTATATTGTCTCCTGTGTGTTCTCATGTGTGTGTGTGTGTGTGTGTGTGTGTAAAAGAGAGAGGGGAAGGGAAAAAGAGAGAGAACATGTTTATCAAGGGCACTGTGTATGTACGTAAAGCCCACATGCACTTGTGTGTGATGCATGTGAGTAGAGGCCAGAGATTGACTTGGTGTCTTCCTGGATCACCTTCTTTTATGAAACAGGATCTCTCAAAGATCAGAAACTCACCAGTTAGGTTAGCCTCACTGGCCAGCAAAGCCCCAGGGATCCTTCTGCCCTTACCTCCTTAACCCTTAGATTACAGGTGCATGTTGCTGGGCCAAAAATAATTTCTTCCCCTTCCTTCTCCTCCTCCTTCTAACCCCTTCTCTCTATTTTTGTAGACAGGGTTTCTCTGTGTATCTCTGGTAGTCCTAGAACTCACACTATAGACAAGACTGGCCTCAAACTCAGAGATTCATCTGGCTCTGCCTCCTGAGTGCTGAGATTAAAGTCATACATCTACCACCACCTCTCAAAAACAATTTTTTTTTTAAATGGGAGTTCTGGGGATTATACTCAGGACTTCATAATTTCATAGCAAGCTCTTTACCAGGCTGCTGTGTAGCTGAGGATGACTTTGAACTTCTCTCCTCCGCCATCACCTGGAATTACCATTAGGCCCCAGCTTTTGGGGCACTGCCTTCTATATGTCCTTTACACAAACACTTCTAATGAGTTTTAAGCAATGTACTAATCAGCACCATGCCTTCTGGCCCACCTCCTAGTTTGTCCTAAAGACCAGACTCTTAAAGGACAATGGCTGCCAAGGCAAATATTTGCTTTTTTCCAACGGCTTTGTTTACCCAAGATTATTCTGTTCTTAGTGAAGTAGAAACCAAAGGCTTACTGACACACTTGGGATCCAGCCTCACAGCAGCCTGGCACCTTCTCCAGTGTGCAGCCAGGGGAAGAGGACCCGAGAAGGGGGCCCTTTAAAGCTACCTCCTCCTCTCAAGAGGGGTGCTCACAAACCATGCTTACACGCACAAGGCAATATTGCTGACTCTGAGCAGGACCGCAGAGCCATCAGAAATGGAAAGCAAAGATATAGGAAACAGAACAAGTACAGAAGGTAGAAAAGGGCGGAGGCAGACATAATCATCACCAAAGAACGGAAGCAGTGGTTTTGGACTAAAGAAGGTATCAAGAAAAAAGGCATTAATTACTGCTCAGGGCACAGAAGCTAGGCTTCATGATTAACGCTGCACTATAACCCACAACTCCACTGCATCCTGGCCAAAGTCAGCTTGTCACTTGAATTACATACACTGCTGCATTCACAAATGCTGAATGCTAATATAGTAAATAAATGATGACTTACTCAGTGCATCTATCCTACATGGTCACAAAATCTGTCACGCGCCACTGAACCATTCCCCTTTGCCACTTCAGTCACAGTGTGAGGAGAGTAGTCAGCCCCAAAGAAATAAGCCTTTCCACGAGGGTCGCTGAAGAAGGCAGTTGCCACCACACAATGTGGACTGCACCAGACTTTATTGACTGACTAGCTCACCCCACATCCATATCTCCACTCATTTAAAGCCTTACTAACTCCTTGGAGAAGACCCTCCATGGTATCCCAGTTTCTGGAACCCACTTTGGCTATACAGATGTCCTGCCTTTTTATCTCTTAGGTGCCTACCTCCATTCCTATAATGAAAGTCCTTTCTAAGCTCACCTTCCTGTGACCTGTAAAATTTATTCTTCTAGCTTATAAGACCTGGAAGTCGCTGCTTGGGGCACCTCTGGTGATCAATGATGATGTCTAACTCCTTAGCTCTCCAAGATATGTGCATCCACCCTAGATCACACGCATAACCTTGGAGCTGTCCAGTGCTGGACTCTCAGAACAGCCAGCTCAAGGTACAAGTGGGTTTCTTCTAGGGGCTTCTTCCTCTATACCTGAAGACCGAGGGCAGGTGGGGCTTAAGGGAATCCTAAGAATCCAGACCAAATATGTCATCCAAAGGACAATCATACAGCACAGTCAAAAGAAAGAAGGGTTCTTCCCTGTGTCCTGGAGCGGAGCACCACCTCAGAGAAATGCCTTTCCACAAGGGTCACTGAGGAAGGGAGCCACCTCACAGTGTGGATCCCTGATTAGTGACTGTTGTCAGATTCCACAACCAACATTTAGAGAGCACTGCCTGCAGGCCACACAGAGCCCTTACAACAATCCTAAGAGCTAATCACTCATTCTGAGTTTGGATTTCATCCTTCCTTTAAGTGCTACTTATTCTGTATAGGCTCCCAAACAACCACTTAATGTTATGAGTGAAAAGAGTTGGGGTTGTTGGAAGGACACATGCTAAATTGGGAAGAAAAGAGAAATTAGTTCAGGCCCTACACAAGGATGAATGCAAGCAAAGTCGTCAACTTGGCTACATCTAGAATTAACTAAAACCCAAATGGCTGGGCACACCTGTGAGGGGTTTCCCTGCCCCTTAATTAAATCCTTTGAAGTGGAAGGCCCACTTCTAATCTGTTTCTTCAAGATGCAAAGATACACCTTTAACATAGAAAATGCCTTCTGCTAACAGCCTATATAAAGGACACGGGAGAAGGAAGCTTGGTTCCTCTTTGCCTGCTTGCTTGCTATGGAGCTCATCCCTTCACTGGCATTAGAGACTAGTGATTCAGGATTCCAGCACATACTGGAGACCAGCTGAGCTGCCCAGCCTAATAAATTTAGTCAGTCAGTCTCTCTCTCTCTCTCTCTCTCTCTCTCTCTCTCTCTCTCTCTCTCTCTCTGTCTCTCTCCTAGAGAACCCTGACTAATATACCTCTGAAGGAAAATGAGCAGGAACAATGTTGGTACCAGCTCCCCCAGCAGTCATCAGAGAAGCCAGAACTACCAGAGATACTCTGCCCCCAGGCCCTGCTAACACTCTAGTCTGCCTGGCCTGGCCTGTGTCCCTTTCCATCCTTGTGGGCATGCTCCTTGCCTCCAGAGGCCACAGTTCCTTGTCCAAGGCATATTCCCATCTATCCCCTTTTTCCTTCACATCCATATTTATGGCCTTTAATTAAATAATATTAAGGTACATAAAAATGTTAATGTCTGGGGGCTGGAGAGATGGTTCAGAGGTTAGGAGCACTGACTATTCTTCCAGAGGTCCTGAGTTCAATTTCCAGCAACCACATGGTGGTTCAGAGCCATCTATGATGACATCTGGTACCCTCTTCTGTACACTGTATACATAGCAAATAAATAATTTTTTTTAAAAAAAATGTTAATATCTGGATCATGGGCTCAGATAACTCAGTTTGACAGGGGATAATGACATTTAAGCAAAAAGTTACAAGGGAAGGACATTCACATTGCAAAGTCCTTCTCTTCAGCACAAGCCTCTTCCTTCATGGCCTCCATCACACACACACACACACACAGACACACACACACACCCCTCGCCTCTCTTTAAAGCATCCTATGCCACTCCTCTCAACAACCTTGAAGCAATCACCACCTGCTCACTTCTCAGCCTTCCTCCTCTGTCCATTCCCATCTTCCCTCCCAAGCCCAGGCAGCTCCAAGTCCACAAAGATGGAAGAAGCCTCTGTGGCAGGTGCAGAGTTTTAGGAAAGAGCTCTGGGCAGTACACACCCAGTACCCCGAGTACAAGGGGCAGACATCACATCTGGAAGTCCTCCAATGTGGAGGTCCTTATCCTCTTGTAGGATGCTCAGGTTCATTCTCGGAGGACTGGGAATCAGCACCATGACCTGCAGGCAGGCTGGCTAAGCTCACTGGGTCCATATTCTCAAAAGAACATTATTTGGTCAGAAAAATATTGCTTTCAAGTGTTTCTCTCTCTTCGATCCCTCAAGCTCTGGTCTCTCAGAGAAGACCCAGTTCTGCATTCTTAGTGATGGTGGGCTGCTCCTTCCCTGACAGCGGCCCAATCCCCGCCTAAAGCGTTATAACTGGGCACAAATCCAGCTTGTGACAGACACATCATCAGCCCTTGTTTACCCATGTGACTTTTTCCTGTCCCCTCCCCGACACATCTTTGGGGGCTGGAAGACTCACCCTGGAGTTGCTTTGTTCAGAATAAACCTGGTCTTTTAGTTTCTAAGTGAGTTTGATCTGGCTTACTGTGTCAGCAAATAAACCTATTATCTGGGTTCAGAAAACCTATTAATGAGAACTTGAGAAAACACTCTCCGTTCACTCAGTGGAAAAGGCAGACAGCTTCCCTGTACTACTAGAGTGAGCATTTAGTCAGCAGACATTTGCCAGGGCATTGGAGCTATGAGTGTTTATACTTTACTTGTAAATTTTGTACATGTCTTCTATAATGCATAGTTATCACAGTCAGGAAAATAAGGAACTCAAAAAGAAAGTTCAGAGCTCAGTGGCAGAGTGCTTTGTTTGGCATACAGGAAGACCTGGGTTCAGTCCCAAGAACCACATAACCAGGTATGGGTATGTGCCTGTAATCCTAGCCCTGGGCCTGGGAAGTTGGAGGCAGAAAGCTCTGAACTTCAAGGTGATCAAACAATACACAATGAGTTCGAGGGCAGCCTGTGTTAGGATTCTGTCCTATTTCCTGAAGCCCTGGCCAATGGCTATTCGCCTGGCCTGCCCAGTGTTCTGATACTGACCTCCTAATTTAAGAAGGTTTCCCACCTTCCATTCCTCTTTTCCTGGTCCTTCCTCTCCCGACCTTGCCAGAGGACACAGGCTCCTCAACCCCTGACACCACCTCTTCTCCCTCCCTTCATACAATAAAGTTTCTCCACGCTGTACAGATTGCATCCCTTTCCCGTGCAGCCGCGCTTGCACGGGACTAAGGGGTCCCCATCCGCCACCAGCCAGAGGTATATGCGATATCATAACTGCTTGGGCTACTATGCCTCAAACAAACAAAAAGAAGGAAACAAGGCTTTGTTCCCAAGGCTAGTCACTGCTGCTGGAGGGTTTTAGGAAGGACCCTGTCAGGATGCTGTCCCAGCCCCTGAAGCCACACGTGGCCAATGGCAATTGGCCTAGACACAGCCTGAGCTCTGACATCAAGCCTCATTTAAGGAGGATTCCCACTGTAGACTCTTTTTGTCCTTCCTCCCACTCTGTTAGAGGGCATGCACCCCTCCCTCCCCAATTCTCTCCACATAATAATAAAGTCTTTCCATGTAGATCCAGTCTAAGTGTCTCCTGCCAGCACAGCTGCCTCCCACCAAGCCCACATGGGGCATGGAGTCCCTCTCCATCTATCGCCAGGCATACCTGGTAAACATCATATCATGTCAAAATACAACAGACCCCTTCACAAAGGCATGTCCTCCTCAATGTGACCATCCATTCCAATGCACCCACAAACCTTGGGGTCCCAGTTAAATGTCTCGTGGCTTTGGAACCTGCCTGACTCCCATCTCCTCAGTGATTTTGCTTCCACCACAGGGTGTGCACCCCACTTCCCTCTCACTGGAATGAAGACTCCAAGAGGCCTTGGGTTCTGCTGTGAGTCACTCCTGGGTGCAGCACCAATGCATGACCAACGTCCTGCTCATACAAAGCCCACTCTCTGATGTATACTCCCATCATACCCATCTTCATCCACTACTCCCCAGCAGGGCACAATGTCCGCCATCTCACCTACTGGAACCTTTAGCCATGTTACACCTTCCATAGTTCCTTAGCACCCTAGCAGCAGCCTCACCAACCACAAATGCCCAGAACTTGCATACTGCCTGGCTTTGGGTCACCTCACAGTGACTCAAAGATGTTACTTTATTCCCATTTCACAGTTGAAAAACATTAGGCTTAAAATTTCAAGAAAGAGGTGTCTATGGCAGAAAAACCAACAGGGGTGCAATTCCAAACCTTAGACTTTGGCAGTGCAATGTAAGAAGACTATAGCCTTCTGGAAGGCAAGAGAAGCATTTCCTTCCTCCTTGAAAACCATGGGTCACTGTTGTGTGAGGCAGACAAGCAAATACTAACTGAAGATGAGAAGATTCTTAGCAGCTTCTTGGCTTAGAGAACATTAATGTCATATATAAGATAACCCAGGACAGCTGCAGGTTCAAAGAGGCTGCCTAGCAAACAAGACCAATAAAAATAGTTTCATGTTCTCTCTCTCTTTTTTTTTTTTTTTTTTTTTTTTTGCAAATTAACATTTGGCTATGTAAGGAATTTAAGGCCCATCTGTTGCCAATGCCCCATAATTAATTATGAAGTGGAATGTTAACTGATACTCTTAAACATTCATTAGCATAAATCCCCTAAAACTCTCTGCTAGGCAGAAATATCTTAAACCTGTGTCACAGAACTGATTTCCAGAACCTCTAAAGGCAATCACCTATCACCTTAATGCCATTCACTGTCTTTGTGTTTTGAAATTCAATGACCCTCTCTAAGTTAGGTGACTTAACATTATTCCTAAACTGGTAAACACTTGAAAAGCTGGTATTTCTGACCATCATTCATTCCTGGCCACCAAGGAATTTTGTCCCCTGAGTGCTATCTAGGAGCCCCCAGCAGGAAGCTCCTGCAATGTTTAACACCTGTTATCTGCATGTCAAGTCTTGATGCTGGTGAGTCTCAGGTAAGCTGACACACACAAATTAGCAGCTCCAGCAAGCACCCCAGCTCTCTGGAGGCTGATTACCCAGAAGACAGTGAGATATTTATCAGCATTTCAGAGTGCATGCTTGTCAATGAGGAAATACAGCATCTTCCCAAGGCACTATAGATACTTCAGGAAAATTACAGAGACATGGGAAGGGACTGGAGCTTTCACCTGGCGTCTGGTCAGGTGGGAATCAGGAATTGTACTCATCATGAGTTGTCTTTCCCCCCCCCCCCCACTCCTGGACCCTGCAGTTCTTTAGGGCTCTCAGAAACTCCATCCAGCATCCAAGTACACACCCTAACCTAGAGTCCTGGTTTGACTTTATCTATTACATACCCATCCAAGGTGGCTATGGAGACATCCTATGATCTCATTTATAAGAGGTGTGTGTAGAAAGAGCTTAGTAATTTGAGATATAACCTGAGAGCCACAGAAATGGTACATGTGGCCAAAGCTTAAGGAATTTAACTTTCTCATGAGAAGCCCATCCATACTCACTTTTCAGTGTGCTTTCTTCTTCCCACAGGTCTCTCTTTGTCTTAGCCCCCATGTTAAGAATGTGAGGCTCTCTTGAGATGATCATAGCCCAGGTTTCAGGGTATCTTCACTTTCTTCCCTAACCCTCATTCTCTGCCAGTAAACTGCAACTATGCTTCATACTAGTTTGTCTTAAAATGTTTTCCTGCATCAGAGCCAATGATTTGGGGTTTGCCTCCATGAAGGCCAATAAAATAACACGTGGAAGGGCTGGAGAGATGGCTCACAGTTTAAGAGCACTCACTGTTCTTCCAGAGGTCCTGAGTTCAATTCCCAGCACCCACACAGTAGTACATAATCATCTATGATGATATCTGGTACCCTCCTCTGTATACAGTATACATAATGAATAAATAAATCTTTAAAAAAAAAATAACATGTGGGCTACTGTGGGTGATAACATGGGACAGTGTCTTCCCCCGTCGGTGTTGGCATTCTCAGGAAAACTCTGAGCACAGAAAAAAAGGCCAGTGAGCTATGTCAAGGTAAAGTATGCATATGCATGCCCTTACTTACTTACTTACTTACTTACACACACACACACACACACACACACACAAACACATGAGAGAGACAGAGACAGAGAGACAAAAACAGAGACCAAGACCCTGACCTGGGCAGGGGCAGAATATTCTTTAAGTACTAATATATTAGATTAACAAACATTTACTACTTTTGATGCTTGGCCATACGCTGGGAAATACAAAAAGAAAGGCAAAGCCCCCACCTAGGCATACCATTCCTCCAATCCAGTGAGAAGACAGACCTTTAACAGAACTGACTGAGAAGCATATGATGTAACGAGGGGCCCTCACTCAAATATTTTTTTTGGGAAACTCTGGAAGCAGATGCTAAAGGGGATCACAGAGGTATCCCAGGAAAGTTGTGAAAGAGGCAGGAGACAAAGGATAGTGGCCTGTGCACCAAACCCTGCACATGCAAAAGGCACTGAGAAAAGGAAACCAGCTTTCAGAGATTCGGGAGGGACTGCTGGGGAGGGGTGAAAGGAACAGGACCAGGAACAAGTAAAAGACAGCGGTGGCAGAGAGGCAGGCAGGAGGAGGACCACAGCCCAACACCTGCACTGCTTTACCTTCCCTGCCAGCTATGCCAAGGCACGGCCATACCCCAAAGACTCCAGGTGCAAGCAGCCAACTTGGTCATCCTGTGCCAAACATCAGTGGGTTCCTGGCACTCTGAAGTGAAATGGGTATGGAGCAGAGAGGTGTATGGGTAAAAACAAGCCAAAGAGACAGCGAAGAAGCTAAGATCCTAAGTTGTAGGGATATGATATATAAATATATCTGAGAAGTGGTATAAATTGGTTCTAGTAAAAAATAATAAAGCCAGGTGGCTTTAATCCCAGCCTTTAGAAGGCAGAGGTGGGTGGGTCTCTGAATTCAAGGCCAGCTTGCTCTAGAGAATGAGTTTCAGGGCTACACAGAGAAACCGTGTCTCAAAAGAAAACCAAAAAAATAAATAATAATAAAAATAAAGCATATAACTTGCTTAGGAGATAATATTTGCTAACTGCTCAGGTGTATCAGTTATATGTCAGGTATCATGAATCACAGAAAAAAAAAATGGCTTTGGTCTTGAGGAGCTTACACATTTTAAAAAGGAAGGAAAATAAAGATGCATGCACCTCTGAGCTGAGGCATGCTGTGGGGCTGAAGAGAGAAAGAGGGGCAACAGGAAGCAAGCAACTCTGATGGGAGCAGATATGTAATCTGAAGACAGAGTAGAAAGGACAAAAAAGCAGCTGGACTCAGCAGCAGGAGAATCAGGAAAGAATGCCTGAGGAATCCCCAAGGAAGCAGAAGTGACTGGTTGAGCATCTAAAACCTTAGGGCAGCAGGCAGCCACCAGGCAACGGTATGGAAGCATGATTTCCTCTGCCCCTGGAAAGCACCCTGCCCGCCAGGGCTTTGATGTTCAGGACTGTTACTGGCATGTCAAAGGCACACATTCACTTTCTGTTCTGTTTCCAGAACAAGAGTGGAGAACCTAACCCACCACATCTGTCCCTAATGGACTTAACATAAGGTCCACTCACCTGTCAAGTGGTCCCAAGGCAAAGACCATAAGGCAGGCATCTTAGGGATCCCCACATCAGGCCCTCAGCACCTCTGACAGCCCCAACAGTTAAAGAAAGGGCTAAAGGAAGTTCAGACACACCCTCCAAGGAGGGGCCTTGGATATAGGGTGTGTTGCATTCCTGGAAAACAGGGCCCCTGCTGCAAAGCTCGCAATCAGACCAGAGATTGGACTACAGAACCCTGCTTCCCATTTATTACAATATCACACTCCTACCCAGGAAACCCCACCCGGGCGTTTGTTTGGCAGGCCTTTCCTTGATTAGGTGTAAATCTTACTATTCCTGCCGCTCAAAAAATAACACATGTGCCTAATGAAGTTGTAACACGGAGCCCAGGCCAAGCATGACTTCCCCTGAACCAGGAGCAGTCGATTTCTACTCTCTCATTTCAGGATGATTTCGTTTTCCTTTCCTCCTCTACAGGAAGAGTAGGAAGTGGGAACATTCTGTACCCAGGGAAAAGCAAACTGCCGTTCCCTGCTGAAAAGAATCCAGGCGGTAACCACCTTCCCTCTGGCCTCTGGGCTTCAGCTCTACCCACGGGAATGGCTGATGGGGACTTCATATCCCATCATGCATTAAACACACACACACACACACACACACACACACACACACGAATGGCTGCTGATGGGGACTTCAAATTCCATCATGCATTAAACACAGACACAGACACAGAGACACACAGACACACACACACACACAGACACACACACACACAGACACACACACACACACACTCTGCTCATGACGGAGCTGCCCTTATTCCCTGCCTCCAAATGCCTTGCTATCTGATTGCCTTTGGTATGCAATTCAGCAGTACTCCCCACCCCAGAAGCAGGGCTGAGGGTTAGGGCACAGCCAAGTCCCATACAGGTGGAACCAAGTATATCCCCCAGAGTGTTTGCAGCTTCTGATAACCCAAAACAAAACAAAAAAACAAAACTCCCAAAACTGGGTGTAGGACACTCTTTCTTCCAAACAATGAACGTCTGAACCCAAGAAAACAAGAAAAGGACCAATCGGGGCTGGAGAGATGGCTCAGCGGTTAAGAGCATTGTCTGCTCTTCCAGAGGACCTGGGTTCGATTCCCAGCACCCACATGGCAGCTAACAACTGTCTAGTTCCAGTTCCAGGCAAAACACCAAGGCAAATAAATAAATAAATAAAAAGTTAAAAAAAAAAAACTTTAAAAAAAAAAAAAAAAAAAAAAAAAAAAAAAAAAAAAAAAAAAAAAAAAAAAAAAAAAAAAAAAAAAAAAAAAAAAAAAAAAACAACAAGAAAAGGACCAATCATTTTACCTACTAACTAACGAATACTGGGTATGGGGGTGGTGGACTTCCCAGGCCAAAGGACTACCATATCATCTGAATATCTATCTTCACCAAAGCTCTTCAGGAAATCAGGCAGCCCTGACTCTAAACATTTCATCTGTTTCCAGGCCAAGGATTCTAATGCCAAGCTGTGGCAGCAGTAAAGCCTACAGTGAATTGGAAAGAAACTGTCACCTTGTGACTCAATCTCTAGAAAGGAAGAATTCATTCCTGGGCAGTGAGCAGGCTGAGGACACTGAGGAAGGAGCACAGTGGCGACCTCAGCCCAGCTCACAAGATCCTGAGCCCTTTGCTTCCAAGGAGAAACAAAAGCCTTCCCAGGTACCCTACAGTATCCCGGTGGGTTTCCAGTGCCCCACAGACACTTAACCAAAATAGGTACACAATGTATGTCAGTCATGTGACAACAGTGCTGTCTCAGAGCCTGTGAGACAGACAAGATGTCCCATTGGAAAACTGAGGAACAGAGCAGCAGAGGTAAAGATGGAGCTAGGGATAAAACGCAATGGGTCTGGTGAAGCCAAGAAGGGTGAAACCTGGCAGAGAGCTCCTCAGAAGAGACAGGTCTCTAACATGGCCACAGAGAGTAAGAAGGGTGTAGCTGAACACAGAGGACAGGTAGATAGTACCAAGGCAAAGCAAAGTTTCCTCTGTTGTCTTCTAGACTGTTCACACTCACTGGCCTCCATTACCATAGCCCACACAGACTTGAGGGAGGCTCCCTTGGCAACCTCTCCTGTCTCCAGTTCCGATGGGCCTAGTCAGAGCAATCCCCACGGCAGGTGCTCTGGAGCTCATAACTCCATGCAGATGGACAGGGGAGTTGCTGGAGGACTCCTCCCCGCAAATGTCTCCTTTCCTTGAATGGCACCATTCTAAACAGAAAGGTGATGTTCATTCAGCGGGCTTTAAATTAGATCCAGACTGGGAGACCCCTCAGAATATGCCAGATTGTCTGGGGGGTGGCACTGTCCACCATGGGCTGAGTCCTTCTGCATCAATCAGCAATCTAAAAATTGCCCCAAAGACATGTCCACAGACCAATCTGATGAAAGCGATTCCTCATTGGAGATTCCCTCTTCCCAGGTGAGTCAAGCTGGTAACCAAGAGCAGCCATCACATCCACCCACAAACTGCTTTTCTTTTGTCTTTTGTTCTGGGGTTCCATTCTGACTAAGAAGCTGTGAGGGGTGAGGAAATAAATGCTTTTCCTTGTCCTACAGGAACCACATCCTGAACTTAGTGATAGGCACTGGAGGGTGAGGTGCTGAAGAATAGATAAGGAGCAAGTGACTCCCTCAGGGACTTAGAACTTATCAAAATAGATATAACATGCTGATAGTGGCCCAATCAAGTGCTTGTCTCCTCCAGGGTTCTGCAGTAGCCAGCTGGATGAGAAAATTGTTTCTAAATGTCACATGCAGGGAAATTTTCCTTGAGAAATGCAATCGGGTTAAAATGTAAAATGCCTGCATTCTATAAGCAAGGTCAATACTAATGTAAAAAAGGTCTGGAATTAGTAAGCAAATTACAACAATGGTAGGCAAAGTTTTAGCAGGAGTCCCTTCTGCAGAGGTAACTATTCTAGAGCCTGGGAAGCAGCAGATTCCCTACAGAAAGCTATTCCAGGTGGAACAGGACCTGGCACCCACAGCTAGGCAGATCTGAGAGCTCTTTCTACAGGACACTGGTGGCTGCAAAAGATGGCACAGCATTAGGACTGAGAGCCTTTGGGCATCAACAAAATCTGCAACTGGCCAAATGAAAGTCATTCTGGATAGTAGAGTCTATTAGCAAAAAAGACAGCTTACAAAGTATTAAGGTTATAATTTAAGCCTTTGGCTCTGAGTGAACCACCCCTCTTGGATAATGCACACGGATACCCCATGACATCAAGGTGCCAGAGCCTTGAGATGGCACATGACACATCTTGTGTATCATTCTCTTCCTTTATATCTGGTTCTTACTGTAAATTCACGAAGCACCGCAGCACCCTTCAGAGGTTTGGTGGGATGGCTCAGAAGTAAGAGAACTTGCTGTGCAAAAGCAGAGAGCTGAGTTCAAATCCCCATAGGAAGCCAGGCAGGGTAACCCATAACCACAGCATGATTGGCAAGGTGCAACAGGGAAATTGTTGAGGCTTACTGACTTGACCGAGGCCAGGGTTCAGTGAGAGACTGAGTTTGGGGGGGGGGCAGGGGGAGAAGGAGAGAGAGAGAGAGAACAGGACACCTGACATTCTCTTCCACACACATATAAAACACAATACACATGTGCACTTGTACGTACACACACACAAAACTATAAAACATATCTTGGAACTATTCATTTGATTTTCTGAACCTCAACCCAGCAAATTGGAATGTAGCTTCATTTGTTCCCAGGGAACATGATGACTTACATATCCCAAGTGTGGATGAAGGTCACTGGCCAGACCCCTTTATTCCACTTGTTCTCTCCTTCAGAAAAATCAGATGAGGCAACAGGTGTCTAGAAGTCAGCCTTGCCCGAAGAATAGTCCCAGCATCCTTCAGAGCACCTGTGTTCCACTATATGCCCAGACGCTTTAGCGGGTTCTAAATCACCAATCTCCTCAGAGCAGGGGCCAGCTGGACAGTCTCAACCAGATTATTTGTATTTCTTTGTATATCTCACAGCACTGCTAAGTCCTAGGAGAAATTTAAAAACTGAGAACTATTTTCTCCAATAATAAATAATTTGATAATACCTAATTTTCAAAAGCAACAAACATTCCTCAGAGAGAAACAAGTGAGCCAATGATGAGCCACCGGTGCCCCGTTAATTGTAAGCACCCCATTAATGTCGGGGTGATAAGCAGGGCCACTGCTTCTATCCAGCCCTCTGCTTCACTGTCAGCAACACAGGCAGAGAAACCAAATAAGATAAAAAGTGAAGGCAGAAAAGCTTTTACCATTTACACTTGAAATGTCTGTCTGCCTAGAGTCAAGTGCATTACAGACAGGCAAAGAGGCAAATTGCATTTTTTTTTTAAGTCTCACTCATAAATAATAAAAAAGAATGGAGTAAATATAGGGAGGAAAGCAGAGGGAGTTTTTTTTTTTTGTTTTGGGTTTTGTTTTTTGTTGTTGTTGTTGTTGTTCTGATTTTTATTTTTGTAAAGCAAAAAGTTACATAAAAATACACCAAACCAACATTATTTTAAATTTCATTAAATAGCATAAAATAACATGTTTATTTCTGGGGCTAAAGAGATGGTTCAATAGTTAAGAGAATATATGGGTTGTTCTCGCAGAGGATCCAAGTTTGGTTCCCACCACTCAGGTTACATGGCTAATAACCTTCTATAACCCCTGTTCTAGGGCATATGATGCTCTTGTAACCACAGAAATCTGCATTTGAACATACAAGCAAAAGCCAAAATAGGAGCACACTCAGAATCTCATGGTGACAAGACCACACATCATTCCTAACCTAAGGTCTGATTTTTCTTAGTCAGAACTCATCAGCTCAAGAAGCCAGTGAATTTTTTTAGCAAATGTAATGTGGAAAACTTCAGAATGGGGGAGATGGCTCATTGATTAGGGTGCATTCATGCAAGTGTGAGGGCTAACATCCTAGCCTCCAGGGACACATATAAAGGCCGAGAGAGCCTGAAGCTCCCCAGAGCAAGCTGACTAGGAAACTAGCTGGAATTGCAAGCCCCAGATTTGATTGGGAGATCCTGCCTTGACCAATAAGGTACAAAGTGATCAATAAAGACTCCCTACATGATGGTGGTGGGGCCTTCATATGTATGCATACACATGTTGGGCATACACCTACACACGTACATACAAACACACTCATCGTACATGAATGCACACCACACATACATGAGAGGGAAAAGAAAGGTTTTTTTTCCCCAAATCTACACTTTTATGGACCCTTCAGCATCTTCAACACCCACACAAAGATCTTCTGGGGTCCTGCTAGAGTGTTAAAGGAGGGGTTAAGGTACCAAGTTGTCAAGTCCAAGATACCCCCAAGCAGGCCTTAGCCTTCTAGGCCTGTCTTATCAGAGAAAGAAACCAATGAGATTTCTTCCCGCAGAGAGAGCTCGGTGGTCAATAGGCGCATCACAATCTTCTTGTCATTTCCAGACAGTTCCTCCTGGCTTGTCTCTAAATAGTGAACAGATAATCCAACCTGTTCTAACTTCTCATCCTACCAGGCTAGAAACAACATTCTCACTGGCATCAAAGGTCCTGCAGCTCTGAGTTTATCGTGGATCATGCATACCTAACAGCATCTTTGTCTCTTTTCCCAGAGGCACTGTTACCCCATTAAGGTGATAAGTGTGAACTCTATGTAAGGCTTAAGACTCAATTAACATTCTGCATGTAGTGTTGACAGCTGGTGCAAGACCTCACTTCCTCACCCCAGACCATGGATAGAAGTGGGAATTCTCACTGAGTTTCCATCAGTACCTGGGTTGTCAAACACATACAAGAAAGTGGCCCAGTGGCCTCTTCTCTTGGGCAACAGTGACAGGAACGGGTTAGAGAGCCAACTGGATATTAATTAAAGAGCACCTCACAGTTTGATCATTCCTGTTGGACTAACTTAGAATCAAGCATGAGCCCGGATCGTGCTTACTCATTGCAACCATCCATTCACTACTTTTCTACTCAGACAGTGAATGCTTACCAACTGATGTCAAGTCAGAAGACTCACAAAGAAAGAGTATATGTTAATATTTTATAGCTGTAGCAAAGATTAAAAAAAATCAGATTAAAACATAGACACTGCATGGGGCTGGAAAGCTCTCTCAGATTTGATTCCTATAAGGTAGCTCACTCTAGGCCCAGGGGATCTGACACCCTTCACTAGCCTCTTAAGAGCACCAGGACAGCAGAAGGAAAAAAAGAAAAAAAAAAAAAAAAAAAAACCACAGGCAATATATCCATACACATTTAAAAAAAAAAAAAAAAAGCACTATGTGGGGAGGGCATTTGATTTACAGTTCAAGTGACAGTCCATCACTGAGGGCAAACCAAGGCAGAAACTCAAGTAACAAGTCACACCCACCCACCATCAAGAGCAGAGAGAGATCATGAATCCTTGTGCGCTTGCTTGCTGCAGCCAGCTAGCTTTCTCTAGTCCTGCATGAACCAGAGCTAGCCCATGAAATGGTGTGCTCACAATGGGCTGGGTCTAACTACATCAAGACAATCTCCCACAGACATGCCAATAGGCCAAAATCATTTAAATAATTCCTCAACTGAGGTCTTCCAGGTATTTCTAGGTTGTCTCAAGGTGACAGTTAAAAACAGCCAGCACAGTTTCATTGCTGAACCTTAGCACCCAAAAGTCATCTGGATTTGTCACAGTTGCACAGGTCTCAGAGGTCCACAGGTGAGCCACAAGTAGTTACTTGAGGTTACAAAGAAACAGATAAATTCGCAAACACAGAATCTGTGAATAAGAATTAACTATGTGTTAAATTTATTGACCATAATCCTCAAATGATGGGTCAAAGCAGTGTAAAACCACAGGCTATAAAAAATGCTTGTCTCTGTTAAATAAGCGATTCTCAACCACAAATTATTTCATTCCCTAGGAACATTTGGCAACGCCTGGTGACATTTGTTTACTGCCGAAGCTGGGTCCAGCACATGGACTTGAGGTGCTACAGTGCACTCAACAACAGAGAATGATCTAGCTGAAAATGTCACCCATATCAAGATTGAGAGCCACTGTGAGAACTGTCCCACTCAGGTCAGCTTTGAGGACTGGAGAGAGGGCTCAGTAACTAAGAGCATTTACTGCTCTTGCAGAGGACCCAGGTTCGGTTGCCAGCAGCCCACACAGCAGCTCACAATCACCTGTAACTCCATTTCCAGGGACCTGATGCGCTCTAGCCTCTGTGGGCACCTGCATTCGCAAAGTGCACATAAACTCATGCAGGCACACACATTATACATAAATAAAAAACAAATGAATCTTTTATAAAAGTGTGTATTTTGGAATCTTTTATCAACCTACACTATGCTACCTAAAATAACAAATCATGTTCAGGATGAAATGAGTTCATTTCATTGTCTGGTGACCATGTACCTTCATTATAAGCTAATATAAAATCTTAGATGTATCAATATGAAACAGTTATAAACTACATTGAAGGGACTGGAGAGATGGCTCAATGTTGAAGAGTCTACATTGCTCTTGCAGAGAACCCTGGTTCAATACTCAGCACCCACACTGGGGAGCTCACAATGACCTGTAACTCTACTCCCCCAAAGCGGGGGTCTGATCTCTGAAAATACCTGCTTTCATATGCATAACTCCCCTTCTTCCTCTCTCTCTACATGTGTGTGTGCATATTGTAGTGTAATTTAAAAATAAAATATTTTTAAAGTTCTATGAAAACATGAGGCTGGGAATGTAGGACAGGTCAGTTGGCAGAGCGCTGGCCTAACATGCACTAAGCCATGGGCTCCCACGGCCAATACCTTAGAAAACCAGATATAGTGGTGCAGGCCTGTAACCCCAGCACTTGGAGGTAGAGACAGTAGGGTCAGCAGTTCAAGGTCGTTATCATACACAGAGCAAGTTAGAGACAAGCCTAGAATATAAGAGAATCTGGAGAGAGAGGGGGAAAAAGGGAGGCAGGGAGCACTTCCACTGAGTTATAACAGAGACTAGGTAATTCCAACAGTGATATAATTTATCAGTCTAAAATCTACTTCTTCCTTGCTTTCACCATCAAGTAAATAAAAATTATCATTGAATAGAAATGCACAATTTTGTCTATTGTATACTATCCCCAAGCTAGAGAATCAAGCTTATTCCTAAGAAAGTTTCAGAGTAAGTCAAGAACAGTTAAAGATCCCCATGGTAACATTTCCTGAAGGGGGAAACTAAAAAAGTCTATGCAGAAGTACAATTTAAGCAACCCCTCCCCAATTCCTTAATTGCAAAACTGCTCAGCATCACCTCCACTGCTCCCTTGTGCAGATTCAGGATGTCACACTTATGCATGTCTGAATCTAGCATATTTTCAAAATACAGAGTCAAGCAATTTGTAGAGCAGCTTCCAAGCTTCCTCAGGAGAATTCCAAACTCCCTGAGCTAAGATAATCAGGGTAAACCATTCTCCACTGGAAGGCAAACTGGCAAGGAGCTACACTTGAGACTTGAATCTGAACTCTTGACTATATGAGATGAGCCAAGTCATTATGTTCAGTCATTTTTTTTCTTAAAGGATATTTTAGTTCAACAGTAAAAATATCCCTATGATATTACTTTGTGCTTTAAATATGTTCTGTTAGAAACTATATGCTCTGAGCTCGTGTCTTCAGTTCCTGCAAAGTCCTTTTGGCCACACATACCTGTGACCTCTTCTGCATCCCCCTGGCCTCTCTGGCCATTTTCTCCAGTTCCTGCGGTTCCTCTGTGCCACACACATTTACACCCTCTTCCCTCGACCCTCCAGGTCCTGCACCTGCATTCAGCATACCTATGAGATCATCATCACCATGAGTTGAGACCAAAGCATTATTCACATACCATATTCCCAACATATCCCAACATAATGATCAGGAACACAGGTGGATAGTTCAAGAATTTGAGTTCAAATTTACCTCCCAGTTTTCTAATAAATGTAGGCTTAGCTCAGAATAACACCTGGGCCTTCCTAGGACTGACTCTTGGTATTTTGATTCATTATCATCAACCTCTGCTTTAGATGTTTGCCTAGTATCCTACTCCATCTTTTTCCAACCATTTTAAGTATCATCTAAACAAGGATTTGCCACCTACTATCATCTCTAGTCAGACAATGCCTCTTCCTTGAACTTCAATAGCTTGAAACACTAACGTATCACATATACTACATAAATTCATAATTTTAGGGTCTTGGGGATGTAGTTCAGTTGGTATAGTGTCTAGCATACAGGAAACTTGTCTCTCCATCATTTAAAACCAGGTCTGATAGTGCACACGTATAATCCCAGCATCAAGAAGAAAAGCAGTAGAACCACAAGTCGCTGACTGCTACAAGCCTGGGCTACATAATTCCCTGTCTCAAACAAACAAACAGACAGACAAACAGCACTACTGACGCATTGTCAGAGCCCCCAGCCATGATGGGCTCTCGAGTGGACTCATCCTCAGTGGCCAGTACAGTTCCTGACTCAGTAGACAGCGGGTTAATGGCAGGAAGGTGGGTGGGTGGATGAATGAATGCCTTTTAGGTAACTTAAGCAATTAGACACTGTTTCTTGTTAATGTGAATCGGTGAAAGATTCTCTATACGTCTCAGGAAAGAAATCCAGCTCTGACTAAGCTTATACAGCCCCAACAAGGATATAAAAGTGGTAATGAAAAAAAAAAAACGAAAAAAAAAAAAAACTGGTTGCCAAAGAGTTCTCCCGAGAATGCACAGACATAGTTAAGGTGATTTCCCATTCTTATTCTCATGGCCCTAAATGACACTGTAATAGGTTGAACTGTCCGTCTGTGGAATGACCTCTTTACTTACCAAAGACTATTTATCCTAGGATTAAAATTCACTCATAATTTGGCCGTAGAGTGGACATTTTTCTTTGGTGTGCTATCTATCCTTCCTCTGCCATTTCTTTCTGTTGTTCTAGATCTTTCCTCAAGACAGTATGTGCTATTAGTTCCAAGCTGAGTACTGTGAGGAGTTTATCAGCACAGTCTAGAATTGCTGGGAAGAGATTCTCAATGAGGGACTGTCTACACTGGGCTGGCCTGTAGGCACACTTGTGGTGAACTGTCTTAACAAAGTTAGTTGACGTGGGAAGACTCAGCTCACTGTGGGCAGCACCATCCCATAGGCAGGGGTCCTGAACTGTGTCAGAGTGGAGAAACCCAGAAGAGTGCTCACATTCACTTCTTTCTGCTCTTGGCTGTGGATATGAAGTGACCAACTGCCTCATACACCTGCCACAGTTACTACTCTGAAGTGATAGACTGTAACCCAGAATCATGAGCTATCTATCATAACCCTTTCCCCAATAAGCTGCTATTTGCTAAGGGTATTTTGTCACAGCAACAGAAATGAAAACTACAACAGTGACATACAGAGGTGGGTCGTCATTGCCACAAGCCCTTCCCCTTTTGGCCACTTGCAAGATGAACAGATCAGAATGCAGACACAGGTCTAAGTGTGTGTCATCCCCACTATGGTGAGCCTTCCAGAACAAAGCTCAGGTCTTTTGCTAGATGATTATGGACATGAACAAGCAGCACGGAGCCCCAACTACTACCAACCAACCACCTTTTAGAGAACATAAGGGAAGCGAGCTGCCTAATCTCAACTGGCAATATAACAAGACTTAGCATCACTATGGAAACAGAGCTCTGCACATATCTGTGAGGGAGTTTCTATAGGAGGATAATTGAGGTGGAGGACCCCCACCTCAAGAAAGGGTCACACAGTTCCATAAGCCAGCTTCCTGAAGTGAATACAAACAGAAAATAAGCTGGGTACTGGCGGTATTCATCACTCTCTGCTTCCTGGCTGAAGATGCACTGTGACTAGCTGTTCACACCCCTGTCACCATGACTTGCCTGCCAGGATAGTCTGTACCCTTGAGGCAAAATAATCCCTTCTTTCCTTAAACTGTAAGGTATTTTGTCACAAGCAACTAATACAGAAACCTAGGGAGAGTAAGGCCAAACAAGAACCATATTGTGGTGATGGCACTGCTGGAGGCATTAGGAGGTGTGGCCTTATTGGAAGAGTGGGTGTGGCCTTGTTGGAGGTAATGTGACACTGGGGGTGAGCTTTGGGGTCTAAAACGCCCAAGCCAGTCACTGTGTCTCTCTCTGCCTGCTGCCTGCAGATCAAGGTGTAGAACTCTTAGCTACTCTCCAGCATCATACCTACTTGTATATTGTCTTGCTCCCCACTATGATGACAATGGATTAAGCCTCTGAAACTGTAAACCAGCTTCAATTAAATGCTTTCTTTTATAAGCATTGTCATGGTCATGGTGTCTCTTCACAGCAATAGAACACTCACTGAGATAAGTGTCTACAACTTGAGAAACTGGCCTTTTTTCAATTATTGGGCCAACACATTGCTTATGGATTAAGTCAGTTTGAGGTGCCTATTCCAGTGTATGTTGTGAGGTGTGTATTGTGTAAATGAGCATGCTGGTGTGTGTGTGCCTAAGTACACACATGCAGAGACCTGAAGAGAACATTGGGTGTCCTCTGCTCTCACTCTCCTTCTTATTGCTTTCAGACAGGATCTATCACTTAACTGAAAACTGGCATTTCAGCTAGGTGGCTAGCAAGCAAGTGCTTAGTCTGCCTGTTTCCCCCAGTGATTCTGGGTTACATGGATGTGCAGCTATGCGCAGCATTTTGCATAGGTGCTGGGGATTGGAATTTAGGTCCCTATGCCTGCATAGCAAGTACTCTTAACCACTGAATCAAATCTCTTGTTATAAATATGCATACCCTTTCTGATAAGAGCCTTTCCTAGTCTCTCTGAACCTACATAAAGTTTCTGTTCCAAGGGTTTGTATGCTGTTCCCAGACATCCCCCATCTGTTCCCAGCTCCACAGCAGTGTGTCTAATGCGGTCTGACATATTTTTTTTTCTTAGTCTTTCTGTCATCCAAATCCTGCCTGGGCTGAAGTCCTAATCCTCAGAGGGCAGACATCCAGGACTGTGGTCTTCTGGTCGACTCTGAGTTCTGACCTAAAGAACATCCTCAGCACTGGCTGCCATCTTTCAATCATCCTTGGGTTGAGTGCAGTCCCAAGCTGGAATTTTGTAACCCAAATGCAAATGACCACTTGAGTAATGTCTTGCAATTAGCATGAAAACCATAAATCCTGTTTAGGCAAATTCAAACTGTGGCTTAGAAGTCCCTGACTCCTGTCACTCATTCCCTTTTCTTTTGAATAGCAACACAGAAGATGGGAAGTAATTTTTAGAGGAAGCGTATTTCAACATCGCACTTCTGGCTATGGTCTCGCCACATTTCACAACCAGGCTGGCAGCGGGAGCTGAATGAGGAGCAGACATTTATCAGGGCTCCTTTCTCATATGCCGATTGTTGAAGTTCTTCCAATGAAGAGGAAGGATAACTTGATGTGATCTACAACCAAAGACCCACAGCTTTCCAACATCTGCATAAAATCATCCTGAAGCAACAGCAGGGGATAGGGAGGTTTGCAGTAAGAAAACTACCCAAGGCATCCACAGGAAAGCAAGCTCCATTTCCAAGGTAGTTTTTATTCCCTTTCCTGAACGTAATTTCAGTTTTTTCAGAGACTAGAGGGTAAAGGGAGAGTGCAGAACGCATTCCTGTGAGGTCCTGTGAAGGACACGAACGGAACGTGGTCATTGCAGAATGGTCAGTAGACAGGCATTAGGATCACGATGAAGTCTACGTCTCTAGGTCTCCCTCCCTCCTCCTCTTTTCTTTCTCTTTCTCTCAGACAGGGTTTTATTCAGCTCAGGCCTCCCTGAATTAGCTATGTCACCCATGATGACTCTGAACTTCTGATTCTCCAACCTCCTTTTATTGGGAGATAAGATTACAAATGCATATATATATGCATATATATATATATATATATATATATATATGAAATCACACTTATATTCAGTGCTGGGGATTGAACACAAGGCCTCGTGCATGTAAGTATTCCTGGCACTCCATGTGGTTGAGCCAATATGGCTCCTGTGAGATGCACCTTGTATGGAGGCACGCCCCTGGGCGTGGCTGAATAAACCCCTGCACACCCCTTCTCTTAAAAAGAAACAGCAGGTTTTGGTCTCTCTCTTATCTCCTTCTGTCCTGCTTTTGTTTCTGTACCTGCCTGAGAATTCTCTTAAATAAACCCTTGTGTGGCCTTGGTAGTGTGTATCTCTTCTCATGCATGAAACCAACAGTGCACACTAGGGAAGTATTCTACCAACTGAGCTACATCTCCAGCCCCTGGATATATCCATTTCTTTCTTTTTATATAACAGAAGTAAGCTTTTATTTCTCAAATTTCTCAAATTAAGCTGGCTGAGTTGGCTGCTTTGAGGGGTTAGTCAGAGACCCAAATCCCATATCCTCATCTGATTCCTCTGACTCCTCCTTGGCTTCAGCCTTGGCTGGGGCTGCTACCGCAGCAGGAGCAGCAGTTGTGGCAGCAGCCACAGGGGCAGCAGCCACTAAAGCAGATGGACCAGCCAAGAAGGCCTTTTCAGCAAGTGGGAAGGTGTCATCAGTCTCCACAAAGCCAGAACCCGCTTGTACCCATTGATGATAGAGTGTGGCACTGAGGCAATAGTCGAGTAACCAATCTGCAAACAAACACTGACAACATTTCTAACACCTCTAGGAAGCGAGAGTGCAGAGTCTGCTCTGTGATGTCAAGCACTTCAGGGTTGTAAATGCTGCCATTGTCAAACACCTGCTGGATGATCAGCCCAAAGGAGAAGGGGGAGATGTTCAGCATGTTCAGCAGTGTGGCTTCCCTGGCTCCTACTTCGTCTCCAGTTTTTATCAGCTGCACATCACTCAGAATCTCAATGGGACCTCTGGAGATTTTAGTGGTGATGTCTAAAGCCTGAAAGAAAGAGGTCTTCTCGGGCCCCAGACCAGTGTTCTGGGCTGCACAGTGACCTCACATGGAGCAATGGCACCAGCACAGGCAGCAGCAGGCACCTTATTGGCCAGCAGCATGTCCCTAATCTCAGTGAGGTCCTCCTTAGTGAACACAAAGCCCACATTCCCCCCGGATATGAGGCAACAGTTTCTCCAGAGCTAGGTTGTTTTCCAGGTGCCCCCTGATGGCCTTTCTCATCATGGTGTTCTTGTCCAACAGCACCACAGCCTTTCCTCACAGGGATATGCAAATCTGGTGCATCTACTTGGAGGCCACATTGTCTGCTCCCACAATGAAGCATTTTGGGTAATCATCCAAAAGTTGGATGATCTTAAGGAAGTAGTTGGACTTCCAGGTCGTCCTGTCTTCCTGGGCATCACAGCGGTGCATCAGGGATTGCCACACAGGGTTTAAAGATGATGTCACTCTGACAAGGACGCCTGGCGAGAGCGATAGATCCATTTCTAATGAGAATAAAAGTATGTATGACAGAAGTGTGTGCCTATGTGCTCGTGTGTGTGTGTGTGTGTGTGTGTGTGTGTGTGTGTGTAATGTATGCGTCTACATGTATATGCATGAATGTTAATTCAGTTATATAACATTATCTTGGTCATTCAATGTCCAATCCTCTGTGTATGAAGGGCAATTCACCTAAATGTCAAAGATTTTTGATATTCAATTTAGAGTATTAACCACATCTAGGCATATTTTTAAACAATCTAGAAAAATGAGGATTAGGAGAAAAGATTCACAATACTATCCTGGATAATCTAGAATAAATTAATGCCTTGTAAGTCTGAATAAACCTATAGAGGACCTTGAACTTACTACCTGTAATCCTTGCCTTCCAACACGATTTCTTCATATTCTCTCTTCCTGCATCAGCGCTTTCCTTTCCGAAGGTTCCAATAGGTTCCAAATGGGCTGCCTGCAGATGCTGGTAAGCTAACATTGCAAACCAGGGGCCTGGTAACCAGCACATTGCTTCTGGACATGCTCCACATATCATACCACTGTGAGTTCTCTTCTCCTGGGAGCCAGGGGTAGGGGTGGCTGGAAACACTGTTCAAGCTCATCTCCTGCTCTAGAGACTCTACATCTAGGCTTGGGCACAAGAGTAAACTTCCAGCTAGAAAAACTGTCTCTTGAGCAGCCATCCCAGGATACCACCTCTTCTCACGAATGCCTTGGCAGCTCACAACCATGGGACAAGAAATAAAACCTCAAAATTTAATGTGGCAAAAAGAGCAGATTGAATTCAACAGCTGCAAACATCCATCCACTGCCAACGAAATCTCCAGAAAGCCCTGTGCTCATCTCAGGAATCCAGAACTAGCAAACTAGCCAGGCCCTAATCCACCTGATCAGCTGCTTATGCAAATCCTCAGCAAGAACTGATTCTCATAAAACCACATAGTGTGCCCCATTTTCTCCTGTCACCAACAGACTCACACGAGCGAGCTCCTACTATGGAAGCAGAAGGGATGACATCAGTACTCCCTCCCTCCTTCCTTCCACAGGGTCTGCTAAGCAGGCCTGCCACACCGAGTCACAGTCAATGACATGGTCCTCCCTCGGGCAGCAAAAACAGTTACACCTACTGCATCGAGTTTTCATGTTCAGTTTACTGAATGAATACCCTGTTCATCTGGTTGTACTGCTTCAGAGACTCAACGGAGTACAGGGAGGCCATGAAGGTCAAAGCCCTGGGCTGTGTGGACATGACTCCCCAGGTCACATTTCGGGCACTGACAGAACCCTAAATGTGATGGAATACATATGCTCTCGTGTGGTTGGGTACCCTGGGTACCCGTATTCACTGAATGTCTCATCAAAACTGCTTTGTCTGCACACCAACCAGGTGAGGTTTCCATAAGGGGGTTGGGATGATGAAATTACCCAGTGCATAGGAAGAGATATACAGTTCGGGCCACTGTCCAAAAACAGGCAACAATGGTTCATTGTTGACTGGGTTGAGCATAAAAAGGATATGCAAATGTGTGAAAGATTTGTAGCTCTGCTATGCCTGGAACCCACCCAGAAAACTCTGTAAAGAACACTATCACACACAGAGAGAGTGGGGGAAGAGATGCCATGCAAATGAAAGGTTAAAAGATGTAGCCTGTCCTGGGGGAAACATTTCCTTTCCCAACGATGACCTACTTTTCCTTCTCCACTTTCTAATCTTTCTTTGTTCACAGAAGTATGTAGATTTTTCGCTCCCATAACTTCATAAACAATTTCCATGGCAACAAGCAATTCCTTGAAGGTGGGAAGAAAGCTTCTCCTCGTGATGTTTAGCTTTTCCTGTCAACTTGACACCACCTGGAATCACCCAGGAAGTGAGCCTCCAGGAAAGACTATCTAGAACAGGTTGTCCTGTGGGCATGTCTGGGGGGTGGGCGGGTGGGGCAGGACTGGCTCAATCATGTCCATTGGTGTGAGAAGAACCAGCGGCATATCCATCCTCAGGTTCAGGTAGTGTGACTTTGGAAAATTTTTAAATAATTTTTAAAAAACTCTCTGAGATCCACCTGTCTCTGTCTCCCAAGTGCTGGGAAAGCCACGTTCTGCCACTGCTCGGCTTAAATAATCTAAGTGGAGGGATCATTTACTTTAAGGTGTGTCTTACATCAGTGTATAACAAGGGCCTAGAAAAATATCTAGACTTCACAAGTTTAAATAAATATTCTTCGCTTCTTATAATTCACCAGTGGGGTCTGTCTAAGGGTTTCTGTTACTGTGATAAAACACCAGGGCCAAAAGGAGAGTGCTTACTTCCGCTTACAGTTCCCTATCACAGTCCATCCCTGGAAGAACCTTCAGGTAACGGTATCTGAAGAAAAACAACAAAGGCAGCCACCATCAGTTGGTTGACAGGAAGCACAAAGGGAAGCATTCAAATCTCCACCAGTTGCACATCCCTTGCCTGGCAGACTCTCCAGGTGTAAAGAGGTCCTGCAGAAGCTTCACTCAAGTGCTGGCCCAGCCTCCCTCCAGCTTCACAGATGTCCCACTTAATTTCAGTGCTCAGGTATTTGATAGACAGGCAATTGTCCTGGCTCACACCCTTCATAGTGATGGTGACACTAATCACACCTTCTGTCTGCCACTATCTGAACTGACTACAGACTCAAACTCAGGTGCTATTCTGCAACCTGGAAGGGACACTGTCATCCAACTTTGTTTGCTGTCCGGCTACAAACCTATGTCCTTTTCAGTAATGAATAACATTCAAGAAATGTTACAATGAATGGGGCTAGAGAGATGGCTCAGCAGGGAACAGTACCTGCTATCCTCACAGAAGATCAGAATCTAGCATCCAACTTGGGTTATTCACAACTACCTGTAACTCTTAACTCTGGGTGATTTATTGTCCTCTTCTGGCCCCCAAGGGCATGCACACACACAAATAAATATTTTTTTAAAATAAAATGGAAGAAATGTCACCATCAAGACCACCAAAAGCTCAGTGTATGGAGATACCAATCCCATCTTCCACCCAATCTTGGCACACAGGTCAGATAACAGAAGAGCTCGCTGCTAGCTTCATCATCGTACCCATGCAAAAACATGAGTGTTTTCAAGATGGCTGGCCCCATCCTATCACAGTGCCTTATGGTGCCATTCAGTACCCTAAAGTATACACTTAGATATGGAAAGGGGATGGGCAGGGTGTCACTAAGTCTTCCTTGCATAAACAAAGCTTTCCACTTCAAGGTTGGCCCTTGGAGGTATCCACTGGTGTCCTCCTTTGGCTGATCATGGTCACTCTGGTCCTCTCCCAGGGACAAGTAACAGGAAGAACACTGCCTTTCCAGACATATTGTTATTTCATGCTCCTCTGAAGGACATGGATGTTTTATTATAGTAATCCACAGATCATAAAGTCTTACCTTCTTTCCTCTGTCAAACAAATGGGATATTTTTTCTGCCATCTATTTTTTTCAAGCATTCTATTTGTTCTGAGGAGTTGGCTTTTCAGAATGACAGTCTGAAGTTGAGTGACTCGCAAATGGCCCACATCTGTGGTGCTATAGACATGTACCTCCCACACGGAAAGAAGTCAAAGACAAAGATTTAACATGCTAACTTATAGGCAGAACTAACCACTCCCTGCCTCTCAGAAAGCACACACTGAAACCGTGGATGCAGACATGTACCTCAAACTCCAAAGCCAAAACACAGGAGGAGGCATGTTCTAATGGGGCCCTCTGCACGACCTCTCAGGAACAAAATGTGCGTGCCTATTTAACAAATGCATGCCCTAGAATTCACCTTTCCACTAAACAGTTGAGAAATAATTTATTCATCTTCCCCACTAAGCTACAGTCTAAGCTTTGGGGTTTTGGAAAATTATGTTGCCTCTACTACAAGTCACCGACAGCAACACTTCGCCACTGCACAGTCGGAAGTATAGCTAACAGAGCAGGAGACTAATGCAGCCTAAATAGCACCCAATGGCTGCTATCACAGTACTCTTCAACTCTGAATGAAAAACAGTAGAGACCAGCACAGCAAGAACTGAGGAACTGGAGCTCTCCAGACAGTCAAGGATGGTTAAGTGTTGGCCCTGACAAGGTGGGAAAGCCCTTTGGGGATCTACCTCTTAAACACTGTGTAAGAAATGGTGCCAATCTGCTTGCCTGAACTAGATCCTTCAGAGAGTTTCCTTAAAATAGAGGAGCCAGGCCATACCAGTTTGGAATTTAAGAAACTACTCATTCTTAAAATTATTCTTTCATCTTCTTATCTGTCCTCTAGCCTCTTGAATGAACCCAAACTATCAAGTAAACAATCTAAGGTTTTGGGCCAAAAGAATCAGCTAAGTGACTGGGCAGGTCAATTATTTCTTCTCTCAAGACTCTGGTGTCTCATCCACAAATGGGTTTGTCCTAACCAAACAAGGTTAGTAATTTAGACACTTTATAGAGATAAAGCACTTGGATATAAACTGAACATTCCTCAAAGATCCGTGTGTTAGAAGTTTATTCTGTAAGGAGGCAGTGTGGGAGGTGATGGAATGCATATGAGGTCTATGGTAGAGGATACTGGATGACCAGGAAGAGGGTCCTTCCCGGAAGGAAATACAGCTCTCCTGAAGTGAGAATCAAAAGGGTGAGTTAATACAGAAGCCTGAACCTGGCAAGCAAGTCATTCTACAACCTGACAGCGTTATCTGAGAGAATTTCAAGGGGGAAGATGGCTTCACTCAAACTGCCCAGTGGGCATGGCTGAGAGGCATTTTCTTGGTTGTTGATGGATATGGGAGGACACAGACCACTGCCCCTAAGTGTGCGTCCTGAATTACGTAAGGAAGGCAGCTCAGCAACTTCCCTCCTGTTCCTGTTCGTGCTCCTGCTCCCGTGCCTACTCTGCTCCTTAGGAACCTAAAGTGTGTGCTGAAATGAAGCCCTTCTTTCCCTAAGTTACCTTTGGTCAGAGCATTTCAATGCAGCAACAAGAGAGCAAACTAGGACAACACCTCATTCGAGACTCTGAGCATCCAAAGCAGGTACTAAGGAAGCCCTCCCCACCTTTTTTAAAAATAATGTTAGCCTCCCTGGGATATTTTGTTATACTAATAAAAAGCTGACTAATGTACATGAATGACACTAATCTTTCTTGAGCAGAGCACCTCTTGGCAAACTGATTACAAACTAAGTGCTAGGACATCACTGGGACTGTACCAGGCTACAGCCAACGGATAATCCAACTGTGATCTGTTACACGACCATGCTGCTGAGATGCTACATGAAGCAGATGAAAGACAAGAGATGTAGTGTGGTGACTGGCAGACTCCCACTGCAGGGAGGCCAAAATACAAATATTTATCAGAAGTAAATGCCAAAGATTAGCATGCATCAATAAATCTTTTTGATTAGTTCTTCTTCTAAAAAAAATATCCAAACTGGGGCTAGAGAAATGGCTCAGCAGTTCAGAACATGTGCTGAGCTTTCAAAGGACTTGAGTTTGCAGTTCATTGTCTATGATGCCAGTTCCAGGAGCTCTGAAGCCCTCTCTTGGCTTCCATATGCATAACCCCACATGGACACACACACATGGACACATAAACACACACACTCACACTAAAAATAAGGTCTGCAGAGATGGTGGAGCAGTTTCGAGCACTACTATAGTTACAAGGGACCTGGCTTGATTCTTGGCACTCATGTGGTAGCTTATAACCATCTATAATTCCATCTCCAGGAGATCTAATGCCCTCCTCAGGCCTCTGCATGAACTACATGAATGTGGTACACACTGCATCCATATACGTATATACATACATACACATGTGGGATATGTATATATATATAATATAGACTATACACACACAGGAAAAAGCACATAAAATAGAAACATTTTTAAAAAAGAACAACACTGACACTGATGGATGATGTTAAAGAACATCCATGTCTTGTTTTCCATCTCAAAAAGCAAAACTCCAGAAGCGCATTTGTAGCAACTGAATGTTAGTTATGACAAGTGATACAGTAGCCACCAGGCTATAAAGCTGCAGAAATTGACAGAATTGTTGCTACATATGCAGAAGAGGAGTGACCATATGGGAGTTTACACTAGCAACATCCAAAGGGAAAAGAGTCCAGAGATGATTCAAGTGAGCAAGTAACTCTCAATCTTAGCTGAGTGCTACAATCCCCTAAGGACTGTTTGAAAATCCTGGTGCCCAGGCTGTGGGTTTATTACATCAGACTATGGAGGGCAGGCCTAAGCTTCCAGAGTTTTTAATATTCCCTAGCTGACTGATTCCAATGGTGGCCATGTGACTCTCCCTGTGGGAAGATGGGCAGCATGCCAGTCATATAACATCATCTATACTAGAGTCACATCTAATCCTACTTCCCACTCCCGCAGGACCTTACTAAAATCCATGCAAGTTTCTGAATGTCTTATTTTTCTCCAGCTTGCACCTGGCTTCAAGATATTGGCATGACCTATAATCCAAACACAAAACCCCCTGATATGCACCAGTAACGCAGTGAACTTTCTCAACACCTGCCAACAACTTTTCAGAAGAGAAGTAGATCTCAAACACAGGAATCCTAGAGGATTCCAGTCTGCACTCTGACAGTTTCCCTGCTGCTGCTGAAAAAGCAGACGTTCTACTGGAGGGTAAACTAAGTTAAAAAGCAGGCTACTGGTCAGTTTCAATGACAAGCTGATATTCCCAAACTAATTTGGGGGGCTTGAGAGATGGCTCTGTGGGTGAAGTATCAGCCATGCATATAGCAGAAGCTGAATGTTGATCCCAGAACCCACATAAAAACCAGACATGGCAGTGCACCTGGAACCTTCATGCTGGGTAGTTCATTGGTAAGCCAGCATAAATGAACTGGTGAGCCCCAGGTTCAATGAGAGACTGTGTCTCCAAAACCAAGATGGAAGATGACAGAAGACACCGTGTACCAGCCTCTGGCTTCTACACCCATAAGGACACACAGGCATGCATACCATACACATCACCACAAAGACAAACTAACAATGAAGAAGAAGCCTAGTGGTTCCTGGCGATCACAGAACAGCTCATCTCATCTAGAAACATTTGGTACACAGGATACAAAATGCAGAATTTCACACCTGGAATTTGTTAAAATTGTACAATCATAGGCCCCACCTCAAACCTACTGGGTTAGAATTTATCTTCCAGGATCTCTATGTAACTCAGCTGTAAATCACCATTAAAGAACCTTGGCCTCAATCAGTTCCCTCACTGATATAGCACACACTTACTGAACACATACTGTATGCAGAATTTGTTCATCTCAATAAACAGCAAAGAAGACAGTATCTCAACTCTCACAGAGATGAGACCAAGCAAAAGTCCAGAGCTGTGACACCTGCCCATTTTAACAGACTCAATCAGTAACAGGAACAGACTTAGCACCCATCCTCCTAATTTCTTGTAGGGTAACAGAAAGAATAGACAACTATATAGATATCAAAAACACACATATCTTTCCTCTGGGTCTCCCAGCACATGGTTCTCCAAATCCAAACCATGCCTCCACAGAATGGCAAGAGGGTCTCTGGCATATTAATAAAGGGACTGGCAGCAGGAATCTCTGCATAGCTATAACTGACCCCGTGAATCACCCAGAACTGAAGCCAGGATTAGGCCATTTGGTCCTATTGGGGGGGGGGACTCTAAAGGTTGACTCCCCATTGTCATTGATTTAGTCAATCATACCTAAGCAATGAAGCTGTATAAAAACCAGCTCAGTGAGTTGATCTGTGGAACTTCCTGAAGGAGGGGTGAGGGGCTGCCCAGAAAAGACTCAGAAGCTCCAAGACCTCTGTCCCACATCTTGCCCAATTTATCTCTTTGGTGTGTGTTTCTCTGAGTTCCATGAGCTGCTATAGCAAATTATGAACCCATGGAGCATGGCACAGCAGTCCCAATCTATGACCTGGGTGAGGTGCAGTCTTGTGAGGTGGAGTCCTGAAGCTATAGCATCTGACACCATGGCCTCGCAGACCTCATGCACATGGGACTGAACAATGTTTAGTTACAGAATTGCTCATGAATTGCCAGGAAGAAATCTCAAAGGTTCCAGAAGTACTCTGAATGGAGTATTTTCAGAGTATAGTAGGAGAATGTGCTTACCTCCTTAGCCTTACATTCCCCCATCAAAAACAAAACAAAACACCAACCAAAAAGAGGTCACTAAAAACAAAACCAGGAGGGGACAGAAACAGCTCAAAGTTTAAGAGCACATACTGCTCTTCCAGAGGACCTGGGTTCTAGCCCCAGCACCCATGTCAATCAATTCACAACTGCCTACAACTCCAGCTCCAGGGAGACCCTATGTTTCTGATCTCCACAGATACCTGCACACAGGTGAACATATCCAAACACACACATAACTTAAAACAACTTTTTAAAAACTGAAAAAAAAAAAAAAAAGAAACCAGCAATGTGGCTTGGTGGGATAGTTCAGTATATAAATGCATCTGTCACCATGTTGACTGACCTGAGTTCAGCACTCATGACCTACATGGTGGAAAAGAAGAACTGACCCCTGCAAGTTGTCTCCTGACATCCACATGCACACCTGCACCCACTGTACTTCCCCACACCCACACAGGCATGCATATGCATGCACATATGCAAACACACAAAATAAATTAAATTCTAATGAAGAATTTTGAAAGTAAATAAGCAATTTCTTCATATCAAGATAGAAAACTTGTGATAACCCAAACTCAGTCCTCACAAACATCTCTTCTCAGAGCAAATTAGAATGGCTAGATGGTATCAACCAAAGTTCGTGTGTATATGTAAATATGTGTTATGAGGCTCAAATTGAACGAATAAATGTGAAGACAGAGCACACTGACTTCAGGATTCATGTCATACAGCAATCTTTCCTCCCAGGCTTTAGAAAGTACATTTGGTAGGTTCTTCTATTGATTTGCTCAGAACGAATTGCTACAACACATTTTGATGATGACCCAATTTCTGTCTAGTTGAAGGAGTAGTAATGTTTATTTAGTTCTATGTTTTTTATGGATCACCCAATTCAGTCACATTGTCATGTCACACAAAGAAGAAAATCACCTCACCATAAAAGTCACACAAGGCAGCACAGCTTGAAGTGGCAAAGCCAAGCTGACCATCTAGACCTGTCTGCCTAACTCTGCACAGGCTTCCCACCTAGGAGCTTATGGAAGATGCAGATCCTCGGAGTCTAGCCTCAGTCTGCTGAGACAGAGCCAGAAGTTAAGCCCTAGTAGTTAATGTCGACAGTGATATTTGGGGCACACTGGAGGAAAGGCCACCCAAGTGGTCACCACTCATTGGTTAAGACAGCTGTTCACACCAGAAGAAAACACTGGTACATCGCCTGAGCTTTGAGGCCTCCAGGATGAGGTTCCGTCACCAAATCACAGTCATCCACAGGGACCTTCCAATCAGCTAGCCACATGTTGCTGGACAGCTTACAGTGCAGGTGCCAATCTTTATGAACATGCATAAAGACATCTAAACACCACTGAGATTCCTGCATCCTCCTGGTACTATTACTATATTATTATTATTAATTATTATTAAATAAGCACAGGGGTAAACCTCTCAGTAATTGATGAGGATGAATGAGGAACACAACTATACTCAGACTGAACAACAGCTTGTCAATTACATATCTGTTGATGTATTATCTCATACATCCATCTGCAGCTGTCTATATCTATATTGGCTTTATAGTCTAAATGCCCGGATTGGGGTCCTTTCTACTAAAGTGGAGTCCAAGCAGATCACTTTGGGGAAAGGACCAAATAATGAGAGAACAAAATATAGATCATAAGCAACCTGTCTGAAAATCAAATTAAAAGGACCCCCCCTCCTTTTTTTTTTTGTTCTTCTTGAGACAGGGTTTCTCTGTGTAGTTTTGGCTATGCTGGAATTCACTCTGTAGAACAGGCTGGCCTTAAACTCAGAGATCCAACAGACTCAGCCACCCAAGTGCTAGATTAAAAGCATGCACTGCCACTATCCAGCAGGACCTTTACACACACACACACACACACACACACACACACACACACACACACACATTCTGGAGCCCAAGATCCATATATTTAACCCTGATGTGGGACTATGCTTTTGCATACTGCAAATATGTCATTGTAAATATTGGTTTTAAAAAATTGCTGATTGGCCAGAAGCCAGGCATACAGAATGTATAGCCAAGGTGACAAGACAAGGAGAATTCAGGGAAGCAGAAGAGCAAAACAGAGATATCAGAAGATGCAGAAGAAGGAAGGCCAGAATGCTGCTGAGAAAAGGTACCAAGCCAAGTGGCTAAACACAAATAAAAAATATGGGTTAACTTAAAGTATAAGAGTTAGACAGTAATATGTCTGAGCCATAGGCCAAACAGCTTGTAGTTAATATATAAGCCTTTGTGTGATTGTTTGGGTCTAAGCAGCTGTGGGACTGCTGGTCAGGACCTCAGGGCTAGGCAGGGTCAGGAACTTCTGACTACATAACCCACACTCAAAAAAGTCATGATGCAAAGTTGTGAGGTCAACTGCTACTGCTCAAATTTATAGTTGCATGAAAATTATCAGGCTTACTGATCTTCAGAACTGTGAGCCTTTGTACTATTACATACAGAATGCATGCATGCACACCATGAAAGTATTATATACTGAGATTCTAAACTAACGACAGCTTGCTATGTGAATAATAGATATACCACATTCTTCCTATACATACCGAAGTTCAGGGAACCTCCAGCCTCACTATGAAACTCCCCATGGTTCACAGCTTATCTATGTACACACTAAACAACTCCCCTAAGAACATAGGCTGCATCATAACCCTTACACAACCTCTTGCCAACAGAGAACACTTCCTGACTCCCCAGTAGAAATAAAGATCATTGGTACATGGGCTAGGAGAAGATTCTTTTGAGCCAGCAGCTGAAGCTAACGAAGACAATATGGGTTTAAAATAGTTTACCTCTCAGTTTGGAAATAAAAAATCTTTAAGTTCTCCAAGGGACTAGCCCAGCAGAGGAGAATGTCTCTAGACTCATAACATGGATGAAATGAACCCTTTCCAGGGACCAGTATCCAGACAGACTACTCCATATTAGGACCTTAAGTGAACTGGCATTGACTTCATTAAGACACGGAAGCTTCTCCATGAGATTCAGCAGTGAAGCCCCACATAGGTGTGCATGTACACCACTAACATACAGTATGTGCTTTATCCATGGGAAATGCACCAGTGTTTCCATGGTTATTAGAGAAAGGGTTAACATCAATGTCCCCTGAAATAACTGAGTATATCTATTGCTGCATTAAAAGAAAAAATAGTAAATACACACTCTACATGACCAACCGCATCACTGCCGTTCTTGCCACTTTCACCAGGAACATAAGACTCAAACCTTCTGTTTACTCCCCGGTCTTTCCTAATCAGTTCCCATTTGCAGCAGAGCTGAGGGTTCAGCACAGCATCACTGTAGAGCTTTGACAGAGAGAGCTGGAATTCCTCACCAGCATGCATGAGAGATTTAACAAAAACCTGAGCCCAGCTAGGGGGTATGGGGTGCAAGATGAACAGAGCATCTACCAGCCTTACTTCTGTTGCTATGCAACAGCACATGCAAGGCCTTAAAGGACTTGGTCTCCAGACCCCTTAAACTGCCTTCAGAGTCCTTCCAGACAGAATGGTCACAAATGCCGTCTGCGAAAGCATTCAGCACTCAGCAACTGAAGAGATAAGATAAGAAACACCGTGGTGAAAACCAAAATGGATAGGAAAAGGGCAAAGGCACTCAAGTGTTCACCAGTTTATGACACCAAACTCAACCCTAGCCTTATCACAGAACAGGCATTGAACTGAGCTCAAGTCTGGATCTGGCCAGAGCCTGAGAAAATATGACTAAAGGAGGAAGAGAAGGGAGGTCCCCAAGGGCCTGTGAATGACCCCATTTCAGAAGTGAATACAAGGACATCTCAATAAATTCCAGTAGAAGCAAGTTACATAAATCTGTTTGCACCAGTCAATCCCTCGCTGCTTTTAAATCATTTCCCAGAGATTGACATACATTCCAGGGAGGGCTAAGAACATTTTACACATTGCCCTTGCTTTGCCTAAAGATACATGAATGGCTTTAGCAAACTCATAGGAACAAGCAAATTAGACACTCTGAGGACAGTATGTGAAGGACTTGGAACAAGAGGTTATGATCTACAACTACATAGAACAGAATGAGAGCCACATGATGCTGATGGCCTTGGGCAAGATTCTGATATTCACTATGCCTCAGTTTCCTTGCACAAAGAATGGGGCTGTAATCAGTGTGAGAAGAACCCATGTACACAGATGTTGTGATAAGTACAACATCACCTCTATAAGATCCAGCTAATTTTCTGAGTCAGGATCTCCTGCATCTCAGGCTGGTCTCTGTGCAGTGCTGGGGATCAAACCCAAAGCTTCATCACACTAGGCAAGCATTCTTCCAACTGAGCAACATCCATAGGCCCCTATGTGCAAGCACTCTTCCAACTGAGCAACATCCATAGGCCCCTTAACCCTTTCTGGCGTAAGATAATAATTTTAGTCTTACAGTACCTCAAGTATAGAATGAAAGGAAAATTCATTTGAATTTTGAAATCTTCTAGGGTAAAGGTCAAAAGGTCCTCTCTATTCATTTGCTTGGAAATCCTGTCCATCAAGTCATGAAGAACGGGCACCAGCTTGAACTTCTTGACCCTCTCAAGGTTTCTCAAATATCTGTAAGCCTGAATGGATACAATCAAGATATGGCACATGCGTAAGCACAGCCAAACTAATTCTGAATTCTAAAGCCATAGACCTGAAAGAATGAATACTGTTTACCAGTCCTATGGCCTAGACAGCTGGTGTAAAAGACATGATTTCTCTTCTATTCTTTCAACAGCTACTTCAAGGTCAGAGTCTGAGGTCTCATCCAAAGCTCAAAGAAGAGAAAGGATCGACATGTACCAAGAATAAATAAAGCAGAGCCCCATACACACACACACACACACACACACACACACACACACACACACGTACCCTCTGAATGCCAGAATTATTCCATTAAGAGAACAGCTTGGAGCACAAACCCTTCCATCCCAAGTTGTTCTTCAGTTTGGTGAAAGACTGTGATTTAAATTCATATCAACAGGACATATTTAAGTTCCACAACAGGAAAGGCTATGTTATTAGGATACTGGAATTGCCCAGAATCTCCAGCATCAAGTGGTTCTGGGGACTGTTCCTCCTAGAAAAGTAGTAGAAGTCAGAATTTATGTTCACAAAATGCCTATCTTGGAAGCACAGTGATCCCCACTTCAGAACGCCTTCTAGCCTGACTCCTCCATGTGAACAGGAACAGCTCAGAATCCATTGACATTGGGAAGTCCAAAGCCTACACTGCTGCCAGGTCAGAATCCAGAACAGTGAGTTCTACTTCACTGGAACCTAGTGGGAAATTCAACATGGGGATGGATCACAGCATGCATCCAGTTCAAGAGCATGTGGATTATACTTGCTTTTTCTCTCCAATTCCCAACCAAATAGATTGTCTTTTTTTTTCAGGTGGGACCCTTGATGTCACTCCTAAACGGTACTGATGTGTGCACATACTGTTCTTCATAAATATGCTATGTATGCCTAAGACTTAAGTAAGCTCTGAGCCATACACATGCCCACTAGGTCGAGCTAGTATTTGTTGTTTGATACACTGATGACTGAAAAAAAAATGATCAATTTTCCGATTATAGCAATGAATCTGTCATCTTCTCCTTTTACTCCCCCACCCCGTGTGTGTGTCCGTGTGTGTGTGTGTGTGTGTGTGTGTGTGTGTGTGTGTGTGTGTGTAGCCATCCAAGGTTATATAAAGAGCAAACAAGCTGAGAATTACCATATATACCTTGCAGATGGTAAACATAACTTTGGGGAGGTTTTTCATTTCACCAGCAGCTTAGGTGAGACTCCAGGACTCCAGGTCTCCAGGTATGATTCCCAACTTACTCTAGAATTTTAATTAATTAATTGATTAATTAATAAATTTGGGGTTGTATTGTGTGATGATTGAATGGTATGTCTGATTATCTGTGCAGGTCCTTCAAGGCAGATTTTTATCACTGAACTAAGCTGACAGTCAGAAGGTTTCAGAGATCCTCTGCCTACCTACAGTGCTGGGTTCCAGGTATCTGCAACCAGACCTGGCTTTTTGACATAGATACTGGGGATTTGAACCCAGGATCTCATGATGGCACAGGAGTGCATTTACCTGCTAAGTCATTTCCTTTGCCTTATAAACCACTCCAAAGGTACAAGTTTCTCATCCATTCATTATAATGAGAGAGTTTTCCAACTTCCTAGAGCTCAAGGGGATTATACAGGAAGGAGGTACTTAATACACTTAGCTAAGTGGCCAGATCTAAAGATGCTAGTTGTTGATAATGCCATGTGTCCTGCAGCTGTTACCTATGACAGAAGGCTACTGACATCACTCAGTGTTAATCTGGTAGTGGGATGGATTCGAGTGGGGTGGGTTTGCAAAATGTTTATCTAAGGGCTTTGGGTTGATCAGAACATAACCACTCTGCCCATGTCTTATTGAGAATGATATGATGCATGGAACACTTCATCTCCTCCAATTTAATTACCAAGTGAGATTACCCTGCTGGAATTTATTTCCTTTTGCTGTTTGCTGGGGGTCCCGTTGAAACAGCTGTCCCCAAATGTAGGTCTTAAGCACAGGCATGTTTAAGCTAAGCAAGAATGAGCATCCACACCACAAACAGCTTCTAAGAACTTAGCTTGTGTATGCTGGGGGCAGGGGGAGGGGGGATGCCAGAGTACAGCTTAGAGCAGACCGTTCATTTCATTGGCAGCTTCTCAACACTCTACCATGACATTCCCCTATATCTCAGTGGGATGAGCTAATTGCACATCCCAGGTAAAAAGACACAATTTTCTTTTCTGGCTTTTGAACTCTGAAATTGACACTTGAGAATGGTTCTGTCCTCAAAATGACAGCTGAAGAGGAAAAGAAAGAAATAAATTATAACCCCAAAGGCAGAATAAGCCAGCTAGAGAAGCTGCCAAGCTGAGGAACCATTCTTAGGAAACCTCAAGGGTTAGCCACTCAAGAATTCACTTTTTCTTTTTTCTTAGAAAAACAAAACAACAGCAATCACCCCAGGGAAATACCCTTCAGAAAAGCAATTCTTGAGACAGAGTTTGCAGCTCCAAGTTCATCTCTGTTGGATAACTATAGGATGCCCACAGTGTGTATTTGTGTGGAGGTGGCTGCGGTCTGCACAGTGCCTACCTCAGACTAGATGGGTAAACCAGTGTCTTGCCAAGCTAGCCTGTCTCATTCATGAGAATTTGATCAACAACCTCTGGAAGTACAGTTTGCTTAATCCCCAAGACATTTCTATAGAGGTCCCCATATCAACTCCCAATTTCCTGTCACCTCCATTAATGCTTTGAATGAGAAATGTCCCATCTAGGCCTCTATGTCCGAATACTTGGTCCCTGGAGGCTGTGCTATTTGATGAGATCCTGGAACCTTTAGAATGTGGGGCCACACTAGAAGAAGTGAATCCCTTTCTGACCCACCAAGATGTGAGCAGGATGCATCCACCCTCCCACTGCCACAGACTCACCTGTAGCCATGCCTTCACCTCCATGATGGACCACATCCCTTAAACCGTGAGTCAATATAGAACCTTCCCTGGTTCAGAGTTGCCTCCTGCCAGGTATTTTGTTGTCATAATAACAAGAGTTAGAAATTCATCTCTCCTGGACAATATAAAAGGAAGCTGGGCATTTTTAATGCCAGCAGCTAAGTCCAGAGTGAAATCCAGGTCAGGCTGTCACACATTGCAAAGTTCTGTCTTATAAATGATTCAATAATTCAACAAGTGGAATAGAATAAAACAAAGGGAGATGCGGGCAGCTATGGATAAGCCGTATTCTCTTATCCTTAAAGTCAGCCACCATGTTGTCAAAGATCAAAGTGTCACCAGTCACATCTGTCAGCAGCCACGCTAGCATGACCAGAGGTTCTCACATACACCCTGGCCATACTCTCATTTTCTCAAGCACCATGCAGAAGTCCATCCCAGGGAAAGAGCAAGGTTCGGTGTAACATGTCAGCCACAGAAACAACCCTTTTCATCCTCTGAGCTGCACAGCCATAGTTTAAGGATGTTCATCCTAAAAGCAAAAGCACTGGACTCATTCCAGAGAGACAAAGAAAGTGAGAGATGCTGATGGCTCCGATTAAAGGGCTCTCTCCTCCACTGCAGCCAGCAACACATACAACAGTGTGCAGGGACACTGCAGCGTCATCATCCTGATAGAGGATGTGTGTGTTCACACCTGCATGCACACGAACACACAACACACACACACACACACACACACACGTTTCCAAAATATATCAAGTGCATACAAATTAAAACATCAGAGACTTTTTCCATTAATACATTCCCATCAACTGAAATTCCAAAGAGCTAAATACATACTTGATTGAGTAATAGTAATATTAGATCTGCAGCCTGGAGCTTCTGCTCTGCTTAACAACACAGACTGTCATGTACCCATCTACCTCCCACAGTGTCTTGGCTGTGGCTATGATCTCCTGCTTCAAGCAAAGAAGAGAAGGTTGACTTATTGATCCTTAGCCAGCAAAAGAGTGGAAATAAGACCTACTCATAATTTGTATTTCCTGAAACACTGATGGTACTAGTTAGGAAATTACCCTTTCCAGTTGCTTCAAAGAGGTTTGTGTACTGGTACACCCATACACACACACACACACACACACACACACACACACACACACACGCATGCACACTCACACAAATACATAAACATCATTCTCTTCTTAGGAACTCCAATAAAGCCTGAAGTAAATTCCATGCTTTTCAAAAAACAAGGAAATAAATATACAGATGCTGTTGCCCTTAAGTACAAGGAATTTATGAGCACAACTTCAGAGAACATAGAATTGTACAACATTAAAGATTCCAGATACCATTGCAGGGGGTGATACCTTTAATGCCAGCACTCAAGAAGCAGAGACAGGTAAATCTCTATGAGATCAAAACCAGACTAGTCTAAATAGTCTATTCCAAGCATACTAGGGTCACACAGTTTGACACCCCCCCCCCCATCACAAAGTTAAAAAAATAAAGCAGATGTCCCAAAAAAAAAAGGGCAGTATCTGTCCCTCAGGTATTGGCCCAATTTCCTTTGGATCCTAACCTTACACTAATATAAAAAGCTTCACAAACATTTTCCTAAAAATAAGCTCCCAGTTCCACAGACACATGACACTCCCTTCTAGATTCTGAGCTTTGTGGATAATTATATGGTCAACTTTTAAGAGTCTCAACTGCCAAGCAGAAATTAGCTGCCACAGAGGACTGAGGAAATGTCTGTCAGTAAAGTGCTTTGCTGCACAAGCCTCAAGAGTTGAGGTCAGTCACCAGCACCCACCTAACAAGCTGGGCATAGAGGCAGCAAGAGCCTGGAATCCCAGGACGGCGGAGGCAGAGAAGATCAGATAGATATTTGGAGGGCATTGGCCAGGGAACTCTAGCCAAACCAGTAAACTCCAGGCTCAGTGAGAGATCCTGCCTCAAAAAAAAAATAAGGCAGAGGGGCCAGAGAGACAGCTCAGCAGTTAAGAGCGCTGGCTACTTTTGCACAGGACCTAAGTTTGGTTTCTAGCAACCACATCAGGAGACTCACATCTGCCATAACTCCAGTTCCTGGGTAGTTCACACCTCTGTGACACCTGCACTCACATGCATGGACCCACACATACATATAACTAAAATTAATTTGAAAATTCATTTTTAAAAGGTGGAGAGCAATTAAAGACCTTCAACATTGATCTCTGGCCTCTAGGGGCAAGCAGACAGATACATAGAAACAAGTACCAAAGAATCAGTGGCTACAAGTTAGCAATCTCTGATATACTGCTTCTTGGATTCCTCTCTCTGTCTGGCCGCTGTGTGGCCAGCTCCAGGGCCTGGCACCACCCATATTCACCTCTGAAGAGAGGAAACAACCAGAGTCATCAATTCACTGTTCTCTACTCAGGAAGAGGCAGAAGGTCATGGCTGAGCTTATTTAATGTGAACTCATCATCTGCTAATGATTTAAATTGAAAAGTCACAGAAAGTGAATTCCCTGGGTGTTTCATTTATGAGCTTCAAAGGATATGGGTTAAAATAAGGGAGTGAACAGTAATAACAACAACAACAACAAAAATCAACACAGGCTCAGCCAAATCTTCTCTGACTTGGAGCCATTAATATTAATGAGATGCTATTATGTATGTTATATTAATGTATGTTAAGAAATAGTTAACTACTTCCAGCCAAAGGTGTTGACCGGGCCAAATCCTAGTAGAGTCATGACTTAATACATAAAATGGTCCTCTGGAAAACCAGAGGTGGGGCCTAGAAGGGGAAAGTAGCTCAGCAGTTGGGGAAGGGGGTTGATGTTTCTGAAGGTCGTACTTCTCCTCAGATTCCAAGGTAACAATAGAGAGAAGTGTCCTCTTCCAGAGCACATTCCACAGCCACACTGCTTTGTCAAGGCACCATGACCTAAACAGTGAGTCAAAATGATTCCTTTATGCTATTTCTTACAGGTATTGCTCACAGCAGCTGATCCACACAGACAGAAGGAAAGGGTATACTTGGATCAAAAGTACCAGCTCTATAGTACACTGTGGGTTCCAGAATCCAGAGACCAAGTTTATTCTCATCTGGAAGTTGCAGATACATAACCACTTAAAATCTCGTTTTTCCATTTGGAAAAACGAGAATAACAGAGACTGCCAAAACTTTAACAAGCTATTTTTATGTCCAGTCACACTTGGAATTCCATGTGGCTATTTGACTGGTAAATCTTAATTAAACTATATATTCTGAATCTCTGTACACCTGTTGTACAAGTGTGTGCACATTTACAGGTGCATGCGTGTAAATGCCACTGTTGCTCCCCTTTTGCAAGGCAACATCTCTCACTGGTTGGAACTCTATCACCTGGCTAGCTGGCTCGTCATCAAGCCCCAGGCATCACCTGTCTCCACTTCGCTGGAGCTGGGATTACAAGCACAGGCCACCATGCCTGGCTAAATACCATAAACAGAAAAGTTAAGGTCTGAACTCAGGTCTCAGGTTTGCGCAGCAAGCACTGGACCAACTGAGTCACTCATCTCCCTAGCTGCTCACTATTTACTCTTCCATGAAATTACTGCTGTCTCATACCGGGAAAGGCATCGTTCAGTTCCTAGCTCTCTGCTCTACAGTCTCCTTTGTACACATTACTCCACGAAGTCCTCAGAACATTCTGATAAGGCAGACAAGAATTGCATTTTCTTTGCTTGAGAATGCAAAGCTCTGAGAAGTTTAAAAGCTTACCAGCAACGCCAGTGCCCTGCTCCTTCTCTTTAGAAGAAAGCAACAGCAAAGGGGCTGTTGCCAGCCCACACTTCCTGAGACTGACTGTGTGCTGGGTCCAACATAAGCACTTTCTATACCTTCTCAATCCACAGGACAAAGTTCGATGGTATTACTACCACTTTTCAAATGATAAAAATGAAGCTTAAGTAGCAGAAAGATTATACCCAGGTTAGCAGGTCAGAAGTTGCAATGAAAGACTAGTCTCATTATCAGCTTTGCTTAAAAACAGACAGATTTTCCTAAAAGGCTGAGGAAACCTGTGTAGGGGGAGGCAGAAATATTTGATTTCTGTGCCAGCAGGGTGCTAAGCCAATAGACCCTACTATTCCTGCAATAGTGGCAACATGGCTGTCATTTAAAAATTAGAATCTTCAAACAGTTTTCAAAGCAAGTTAGTCAATGCTTTTAAAAAGGAGACAAAGCTGGGTAGAGCTGGTGCTGGCGCACGACCTTACCCCCAGCAGAGGCAGATGGTTCTGAGTTCATGGCCAGCTTGGTCTACAGAGTGAGTTCTAGGACAGTCAGCACTACACAGAGCAACTATGTCCAAAAACAACAAAAACCAGGAGACAACTGAGTCTAGCAGAACAGCCCTATAACCCTTCCAACATGGGAGGATGAGGCAGGCGGAAGATGCACAGGAGAGGTCTGCCTGTGCCAGTGTGAACAATTCAGTATGACGCTAATTTAAAATAAAAAGGAAAGCTGGTCAGTAGTCGAATGGCTCACGGGCGTGTGCAAGGCCCTCGGCTTGGTTGTCCAGTGCATATGTCACTTTCCTGTTGCTGTGATAAAACACCATGACCAAGGCATCTTACAGAAAGAAGGGTTTGTGTTGACTGACGGTTGCAGAGGGACATGGGTCTGTCGTGGTGGGAAGGTATGACAGCAGACAGGTGTGACGATAGGAGCAGGGGCTGAGAGCTCAGATCTTGAACCACAGCATGAAACGGAAAGAACAAATTAGAAGTGAGCCAAGGCAATGATTTCTCCAAACCTTCCCCTAGTGAAACACTTCCTCCGGCAAGGTCACCTCTCCTAAACCTACCCTAACAGCAACATCAACCGGGAACCAAGTGCTCAAACTTCTGAGCCTGTGGAGTACATTTCTAATTCAAGCCACCATACCCAGTACGTACATACATACATAGTACGTACCTACATACGTACATACATACATGTGTACAAAATCATATAAGAAAGTGGCAATTATTCATAGTCATAAGGAAATGATACTCACTGGTGGTGGTGTTTATTTTTGCTCTTTAGGGGGGAGCACTTTTGGGGACACGTCACCCAGCTCCCAAACAAATACACACAGAGGTTTATTATTACTTATAAATGCTCAACCTTAGCTTGGCTTGTTTCTTGCCAGCTTTTCTTAACTTACATTATCCCATTTATTTGATTTGGGCTTTTAGTGTTTTTATTTCTGTCTGACTGTCTATGTTACTCTGTTGCTCGGCGTGTACCAGGGTGTCTGGTCCCTTGCGTTCTCCTTTTCTCGCTCCTTCTCTCCTCCCAGAGCCTCCTATTCATTCTCTCTGCCTTCCAGCCCTGCCTATCCTTTCTCCTGCCTCACTGTTGTCTAGTCAGCTTTTTTTTTTAGATCATCAGGTAATTTAGATGGGCAATGTAACACAGCTTCACAGAGTTAAACAAATGCAACACATCTTTGCATCATTAAAATAAATGTTCTACAGCATAAACAAATATAACACATCTTACAATATTTCACAACACACTGGTGCTATTCCTAACAGAGAACCTGTGTTCAGGTCCCATCAAAATGGGACGTGAGACAAGCTATGTATGGAGAAAGCACAGCATCTAGCACATGGATACAATTTTGACCTATCACCTGCCTCCCAGAACTGTTGTCCAATTAAACGGCAGGGGCCGAGGCTGGCAATATCTAAAGTAGAGACACATCAGGGCTTCAGCCATGAAAGAAAAGCCCTGGGGTAAGACTCTCAAAGCTGTGGCGGCTGTCTAGAAGCAAGAGTGTGTCCAAAGATGAAATCAGAGTACCTGAGACAATGAGGTGACTACCAAGACATATAGTGAATTCCTTTCCTTGTCTGCCAGACATATAGTGAATTCCTTTCCTTGTCTGCCAGATAAAGTTTGTCTTATTTGTAGTCAAAACAAATCCCCAGGAAAGTTCAGAATTCTTCATGCAGAACAACAAAACTCCAAACTAGATGTCACTGTAATGTAGCTAAGATAAAAATAACCCAACAAACAACATAAAACCCAGACATAAACTCAGAAGGGGAGACACCATGTGTCTTCTGCAAAAGAGAGAGCAGAATTCATAGGGCTGGAGAGCCACTCCAGCGGTGCTAGCCCTGCCAATAAATTAGAGAGCTTCCAGCATTCTTTTGATATTGCTCAAACCTCAATCAATAAAGAATTCAGACAAGATGAAACACAGGGGTAGGAAGAGATTCCACCCAGACAAGCTCTGTAACCCTGAAATTCACATCTCCATCTTCAGGAATAAATGGCTGTATCTGATAATCTGTGAGGTGTCACAGTCAGATGAGCTGGATTTTCGAGTCTTTCGCTTCATGCCTCACTGACAGCATCTTAGAGTCAGGACCACGTTACCCTGGAGTTATCCTTCTCCACCCAGAAATGTGTGTGAGCATGAATGTGTGGAAGGCTAAAGTCTATCTCAGGGTCTGTCTGTCTCTACCTTCCCAGAGATAGGATTACAAGTATGTGCCATGACACCCAGCTTTTATGTATGTTAAGGGGATCAAACTCATACTTCCATGGTAAACACTTTACCAAGGGTTATTTTCTCAGCCCTTTCACATGGATCTTGTTTGAAAAGGATTACAGAGACCGGGTTTTAATGAGGCATGTATGGAGGGGACATGGCACCCAACATTACTAGTATAGAACTAGTTACACACATATACACACACGCACATACATACACACACACACACGTGCACACACAGGAAAGGTCAAGGATGCCTTACAGAGCAATGCCAAGCATTCTGTGAGATTATTTTAGACTTCACAGCCTATCCACTGCTAATTCTTATTCACATAAGTCAGACATGAAAACACATTTAAGAACAATAATAAATAAAAATCCAACCAAAGCAGTTAGAAAAAAAATAAATGGCAATCCCAGATGCAGCATGCTTGTTTCCTCAGCTGTACTGTTCACTAAGTCCTTGGTAGCTTGGGAAGCACCAAGGTTAAGAATAATTTTTCATATATAAATAATATTGCACCAAACCTTCTAGCATGCACACCTCACGGGGCTATGCACACCGCAGAGTTTACAAAATTTGACACTGTGAGATGTGTGGTGACCATGTTGCAAAGACAAGAAGAAAAGCTTTGGTTCCTGCCCAGAGGAGCCAGGAAGCAAAAAACAGTCCTTAGCTCAAAAACCAAACAGACATTCAGACTTCCAAACAGAATTATATTTCACTGCTACAAAGAAGGAAGCTTTATTAAGATTTTACACACTAGTGTCATAATAAATAAATTTCTATACACAGTACATCCATTTCCACAGAGTGTAACGTTGGATAAATGGTAATGTATACACAGTGGATTGCTATGCTGAAGTGAAAACAGATGAGCATTACAAACCATAAAGTTAGAACTTCCTGAAAGAACACTGGGCTGATGGTTTAGCAACAGCTTAAAGTAAAATTACATTAAAGGAGATTAAAATTATACTGGGGAGGAGCTAGAGAGATGGAACAGTGATTAAGAGTACTAGCCACTCTTGCAGAGGACTCAGGTTCAGTTCCCAGCAACTATGGGCAACACACAACCATCTATAACTCTAGTTCCAGAGGATCCAATGCCCTCTTCTTACCTCTAAGGGAACCAGGCATGCACATGATGCAGACATATATGAAAGCAACACAACTGCATAATAAAAGTATATGTACATATTTATAATACATATATACTATGTATTATTTATATATTGTATAAATTGTGTGGGGGGTGTGTGTGTGTAAATAACTTGGGGCATGTATCCACTACATAGATTTACATAGAAGAACCTCCCAAAATCAGAAATAGAAATAAACTCTTAGCATTAAAATTGCCTTAGATCGTCCATTGTTTAGCAGTTCCATTTGCTAGATTAGAAATGGAGCTTGAGAGTTGTTCAAACTCACATGTATTCATCCCTCTTACATACAGATCTGTCCCTCTGTCTCCTTCCCCGAGGATTCTAAACTAACATTTCTCTTCTCTGGCGTCTATGAATTATGTAAGAAAGATAGCATCTTGCATAGTTGTAACTGGACTGGCAGAAAGGAAGATATTCTAAAGAGGCACTTGTGTACCATAATCTACCAAACTGTTAAAACAATGGACCCCAAGAAATGAGAATGTCTACAGGAACTTCATGCCTAGAAAGAGATCTAACAGCTTATCAGAACACCCTGCAAACTGAGACTGAAGACCAGACAATAACCAGCAGTGGATAAGACCACACCATGATCACAACTGCTCAGATGTGCAAAGCTGTAACCTATTGTAGGATATCTGTACACTATGTGAAGATGTATTGCTGTGATTGTGTATAAACTGAGCAACCAATAGGCAGGAGGTACAGGCTGAAAGGGACACAGGGAGGAAGAGAGATGGGCTCACCAGGCAGACTTGCAGAAGAGAACTAACAGCCATGAGGCATGTGGCAGAACACAGATGAACAGAAACGATGAACACACTTCATTTAAGTGTGAAGAGCTAGTTAGGAACAAGGTATGCTATAGATAGAGCCTTCATAATTAGTAAGAAGGCTCTGTATCAATACAGGAAGCTGGTGATCCAAAGACAGTCCAACAAGAAAGCTTGCTACACTGACCCTCTATTTAAACTTTAGTCTTAAAATGGAGCGGTGGCTCAGCTGTTATGACCATGTACTATTCTTTCAGAGGACCTGAGTTCTTGTCCTAGAGCCACATCAGGTGACTCAAAAACCACCTGCGATTCCAGCTCCAAGTAAATCCAAAGCCTCAGACTACCAAAGATACCCGCACACTGACACACACACATACAATAATATAATAAAACATATATCGTTAAGCTTTAATCTCACTTCAGGACCCAAAAGATGGACTTTGGGGATGGGAGAATCACTGGGTCTCTTTGTCCCTCTTCTCTATGTGGCTAAATTGAATAAATCTCCTTTCTCTGTCTTTTACTATAAATTTGGCCGTCTTAATTGGCTTCTCGAGACTGGATGGCTGAACACATCATCTTGGAGTATATGCAGACTGTGGTCCCCAACTTCAATAACATATTTGTTTTCTTCTGGGAAAGTGTCACACCCAGAATCTGTTCATTTCACATCCCCACAGGATAGAATCTTTTCATTGGGAGTGCTAGGTATTTAGAATCTGAACTTCAGGACCGCAAAGGGTTCAGATGCAACACACTTCTCGCTGGGTCTCTAACACTCCAATTACAATCACTGCCCAACACAATACACATTTCCATGTATTACAGTGCACACCAAACCCAGCATTTGCCTCCTCTCCACTGTCAAAATTTGAAGCTCAGGAGGGTACACAGTCTCCACAGCTGAAGGTCACATTATGGGTACACACTGATACACACACTGACTTAACACCCTTAATTAAACAAGCTCATCTGCCTAACACAAGTTGTAAGAACTGTCAAAGTAAAAAGCTAATTCAATGTGTTCTTCCAAACATGCCAAATATACTTTTCTTTTCTTTTTTTTAAAACTTTTTCACAACAGAGATTTTATTGGTTGAGGAACAGGGTACATAGACATTTCAATTCTTAACACATGTACCCAAACTCTGATGAGTCATATATTGTGTTCACGTACCTGAGACAAATGATGTTTCTCTTTGAACTTATTCCAGTGATATTCCACACTCAAAGTTGGCCAAGTTTTCCCTAAGACTTCACATAATAATGAAATGCTCACAATTCTCAATTCCACTGACTCACAATTTTATGCCACATACAATACATACTCAAAATATCAATCTTTCATAGCACATTATCACAAGCCAAATATACTTTTCAAGGAATTTTTCTTAAAAAAAAAAAAAAAAAAAAAAAAAAAACAAAAAACTATCCATTGGGACTTCTGAGCAGAATGACATCCTGTTTCCAGAACAGAGGAAGTCTTATAACCATTTCTATTTTACGATGCTGGGAATGCTGCAATCAGGTAAGATCACAGTCTATTCAAAAGTTTCGTTCTCGAAGAGGAGCACATCCAGAAAATCCATTCCAACAAGAAAGTAAGGATGATGTGGTGTAGACAAGGCCAGCCATCCTTGAGAGATACCAAGGGTGGGGGAAATTAAGTATTCTGCTAGCCAAGCATCAGCCACAGGAGCATAGTACCTGAATTTGTGACCCATGTATATGTTTAGCTATAATCCCAGTACTTCAGAGGCAGAAACAGAATCCCTGGGGAAAGGTGCTACTAAGACTGGCCAAATGGGCTAGCTTTATGTTTTAAGTGAGAAACTCTGTCTCCATAAATATGGTGTGGGCTACAGGGTCTGCCCTGCTGTTAAGTCTGCTTTCCAGAGGACCAAGAAAGGAGTTTTCAACATCCACACCAGAAAATTCATAACCACCTAAAACTCCAGCTCCAGGAGACCTAATCCCTCCGGCCTCCATTGGCACCTATGCTCAGGCACACACACACACTCACACATACACACATGCACATACACACATGCAAACACATAAACATGCACATACACACACACTAAAAATAATCAAGATAATTCTTTAAAAAAAATGCAGAAAGCCATCATAAAAGACAATGTCAACCTCTGGATTCTACACACACGAAACACACACACGGAGGGGCGGATAGTGGCAAGATAATTGTGTGTGCTACCACACAATAGAGTGCAGAGACAAGTTCAGTTACAGCAAAGGGATCGTTGGGGTTTCTGCCTGTGCTCTAACAACATGTCTTTCTTTCTCTCTTGCTTTGCTGAGTGGAGAGAGGAGGGGATTAGCATGGAAAAGTTCTGGAACATTCTCTGCTCCTAGTAAAGATAGAAATCAGTGAAACAGAGCCAGAGTTGTAACTCTGACAGACAGGGCTCCAGGTCTTCACCTCTACGTAGGACACAGCTGTGCCAGCCTGGCAGGAACATCAGTACCTATTCACCACCATGTGCATGCTTAAGTGCCCCAGCCTCCTGACTGGAGTGTAGACCAGGGAAAGAACTGGAATTTATGCAGGATTTCTTCTGTGCCAGACACTCTGCCAGACCGCTTGGAGTCTGCCACACTTTATTGACACACTCACCCAACACGTGAGAAATGACAGGTCGTGACACAGACAGAATGAGTATAGGCCAAGCAACTTGTCCAAGAGCGCAGAGCTCAGCAGCAGAGGCAAGAAAGACACCCAGGTCTCCTTCCACTGTCCCCCAGAGTACAGGATAACAAAATTCTACATTCACCAGAAGTTAGGAAAGATGGGAGCACTGTGGCTGCAGGACCACACAGAAAATCTCAAACAGTAAAGACGTACATGCATATCCTCTCACCTGGCAGTCAGGCAGAAGGTTCACAGAAAAGAATCTTTAATAGATTCTAGCTTTTAAGCCACCATAGTGGGTAGAAAAGTCCACCATAAAACAAACAAAAAACTACCATGGCAAAGACCCAAGGCATGCACAAGAGGTAATGGGGTATCTTGGTAGAAAAGCAGGTAAATGATGAGGCCAGGGGAACAGAACTTAGGTCATCGATGTATGAAGGATTCAGAATGACCTCATGCATTTATATTACATCCATTTAGAAAGAGAGAATTTTAGAGGACCCCAAAGCTGGAAAAACAGCTGGAATAAGGTGCAGAATGTGGGAGGCCTTCTGTGGCAGCTGTGGGTTGGACGTATAAAACCAGGATGTTGGGCAATTAGAGGCTGGGACATCAACCAAAGCCACCTAGGAGGAATTAAGAAGAGGAAGCCTGGAGTGACTCAATGATTTTTTTTTGACTGTGGATGGCTGCTGAAAGGTGAGGCCTTCAATTGGGCAGACCAGGAGAATGGAAACAGATGTTCTCAATCCACACAGGAGAAGCAGCCCCAACACAAAAGCTAAGGTGCAGTGCAACACTGAGGGTCTTCCTAGGATAATTTTTCCTCCCAAGAAACAGGCATGGCAGGCAAATTATATCAAATGCTCCATGATTCAGTGACTTTGTCATAAATGCTTCCATGTAAGCATTATCTACAATGCTATATGTATGTAAAATACACTCAGTGGAAAACATGACTAGAAGCAATGAATTCTCACTGTCATAACAAAAAAAAAAAAAAAAAAAGGGTGTGTGTGTGTCCTAGTTAGGTCAGACTGTCAACTTGACAGAGGCTGGAGACACCCAGAGCAGATTGACCTGTAGGCATGTCTGTAACAGGCAGCAGCCATTGTTAACTAACATAGGAAGGCCCAGCCCAGTGTAAGCAGGCAGCACCATTCCCTAGGCAGCAAGATTCAAGATGTATAAAAAAGCTAAGTATGAGCCTGTGAGTGACCCAAAAAAACAGATTTCCTACATGGTTCCTGATTCAAGTTCCTGCCCTGGCTTCCCTCATCAGTGAACCATGACCTGGAAGTGGAAGCCAAATAAATCCCTTCCTCCTCCTTAAGCTGCTTTTGGTTGAAGTATTTTATCCGAACAGAAAGAAAAGAAGAACAGAGGGGAAATACATAGTCCTTCACTGCTCTAGTACAGTGAAAAACAAAAGCTGATAGGAAAACATAACCCCAGATAACATTTTCACTAAGTAAAAATCTTCCTGCTCCAAGTCTGGACTAGTATTATCAAGAAAAGTTTAAAATAGCAAACTAAATTTTAAAAATTTCACTTCATTTTACTGTTTATTCAAAGTCAAGTTACCTATTTGCTTTTAACAAACATTTCCCTAAATTTCTTTCTGACTTGATTTTGTTATCACTTTTATATCCTTTAAAAAAAAAAATAAAATAAACTTTTGCTCAATAATCATGTAAGGGGTTTCAAAATGTGCAAAGAGAGAAACATGATGATATAACATTATCTATGTTACAGCATGGGCAAGGAAACTCATTAAAAAAAGCATTTAATTGGAGACTTGCTAATCAGAGGTTTAGTCCATTATCATCATGGTGGAAACATGACAGTATTCATGGCTCTGGAGCAGTAGCTAAGAGTTATATCTTGATTGACAGACAGAGAGAGGGAGAATTGGATCTAGCATGAGCTTTTGATACCTCAAAGTCCATCCTTGGTCACACTTCCTACTCCAAAAGCCTGTACTTCCTAGTCCTTCTAATCCTTTCAAACAGCGCCACTCACTGATGACTAAGCAATCAAATATATGAGCCTCTGAGACCGTTCTTATTCAAACCACCACAGGCACATTCATTCATTTCCATTCATACACTACTTAAGCCAACGGCAGAGCCTCTTAACCTGTGGAGTATGGGATTGTAGAACTCATTAAAACCAATAAATAAATAAATAAACAAACAAACAAACAAACTTTCAAAAGTGAAAGGTATAGGACTGGAGATATGGATCAGCAGTTAAGAGCATTTCCTGCTCTTGCATAAAATCAGAGTTCTGCTCCCAGCATCCACATCAGATGGCTTACAATCATTTGTAACTCCAGATCCAGAGGATCGGATACTCTCTTCTGGCCTCTTTGAGCACCTATATGCAGGTAGTATGCAGGTGGTACACATACATACATTTAGACAGACACAGATACATACACACACACATAGATGGATGGATAATAGATAGATAGATAAACTTTATAAATTCAAAGTGAGCAAAATTAAATTCAAAATCAAACATTCAACAAATACAAGGTGTCTCTGGCAGCACTTGCCTGAGTTACATTGCAACTTCCCAGCAGCATTGATTCCGAACACACCATACCCACTTTGCACTGGGGATGCCCTCAGTGCCACCCAATACCAATGTACACCACCAAAAGCTCCTTGGTTCAGATTAGAGACTATTCAGTGTCATGAACTTCAGTAGATTACTATACATGGAGGCTTTCTGAGCCAATAGAAACATATACAGAAAATAGAGACCCCATCCCTTGTTATATGTCAAATTAGTCTACTCTGAATGGGCTCATGGTAGAATGCTTGGATTTTAAAATTGCTATCTGAGTAGCTGACTTGAGTTCCATAAAAAGTGTTAAATAAATTTTAGTTTTGAATTAGGATAAGATTTCTGGCAATTTTTGAAAATACTTTAAACATACTTCTGTCATTTTGTACCTGACATTTATGGAAATGAGCATCCTCAATTTAGATGATTATAAAATCAGAATAGCAAACAACTCTAAAAGAGTGGTGAATACTTTCTTGGTCCCAATATATTCAACAAATCATTCAATTCTTTACATAAAAACTAAATAAACACATCTATTTCACTGTGCAAATTTGTTTCCAACTTACTAAATGGTAAAACTCAATGAATAACAAAAATATTTCAAGACAAACTTTGTTATTATAAAAATCTTTTATAACCTGTATTTCTTGAGTACAAAAGGTTATGCGTAAAAAAATTTAAGACAACCTGTTACAAAAAATTTATATCATATCCTCTAAGAGATTCCTTCATCCAAATACATTACTAATATATATGTGTGTGTATATATATATACATATATTCAAATTTTTATGGCAAAAAAATTGACATTTTACCACTGGCTATATGTAAATAATTTGCCTGTTAAAATAAAACTTATTCAGGAGCTGGAGAAATGACTCACAGATTAAGAGCACTGACTACTCTTACAGAGGACCCAGGCTCAGTTCCCAGCACCCACACAGCAGCTCACAACTATTTGTAACTCCAATTTCAGAAGATCTGATAGCTTCACAGGCCTCCATGGACACTGCATGCATGTAGCATACAGACATACAAGCAGGCAAAACATGCATATAAAATAACAAATAAATCATTTTTTTAAATATCATATTAAACCATGGGTAGTAGTGGCACATGCCTTTAATCTCAGCATCTGGGAGGCAGAGGAAGGTAGATCTTTATGAGTTTGAGGCCAGCCTGGTCTACATACTGGGTTCTGGAACAGCCTGAGTTATATAGTAAGATTCTGCTTCAAAAGAAAAAATAAAATAAAATACTTAAAGTGTTATAAAATATAGATTTCAATTAAAAAAAAAATCCCATGTTCTGCTAATTGGGCTATCAGGCATCCCAAGTATTTTACCTAAATTACAAATCTGCTTTTCAGGGGTGATATGCAGTCTCGGGCACATCACTTTAGAGTAACACATTCCCATATCTTCCTTAGAAGACAAAAGAGCATCGCTGTGCCAGGAACAGCTTGTTTAAGACATCTGTGTCTCCCCTGCCTGGTACAGTTCCATCCTTGGAAGACAACTCAATTGCTTACTAAGCATGCCATATTTTATTATGCTTCAATTACACAGTTCCTCTGATCAACCATGTTAGCATTTAATTACCATGCAATTAATTCAGGGCACAAACACAAACTCATGGGTATTCCTGGTTTAGCCACAGAAATCATCAAACAGTCGACTCAAAGCCCACTCAAATTTACCCCAGCCTGCCTGCGCTCTGCCTCACAGGAACTGACCTGCTCTGTGCTTGAAAAATCCCTTCAACATGAAATGTGTAACCTCAGCCAGAACTGCCAAAGCAGGACCAGTACTGGTGCTGAGGCCTCCCAGCAGCTTGACAGTGGGAGACTTGTAACTAGGCATCAGTGGGATGAGGTGTGCACAGAGTCTACTATTCAGAATGGTAAGCCTCACTCTTCAACAAATAGGGCTCACATAGCTGAGTCCTTAATTGCCTGGCCTGAAGATAACCCCAAACCATTATTCCACTGAAAAAAAATCACTTCAACACCATAAAACTAATAAAGATAACATCTTTCAATAAAAAGCATGCCTCTGAGTACGTTTATCTTTTATTAATACTGGGGTTGGAGAGATGATTCAGCTGCTAAGAGCACTAGCTGCTCTTCCAGAGGACCAGGGCTCAGTTTCTAGCACCCATATGGCAGTTCCCAACCATCTCTAACTCCAGTTCCCAGGACTCAACTGTCTTCTGGCGGGCACAGACACTGTGCATACATGGTGCAGACATCCATGCAGGCAGAACACCCATACACATAAAATAAAAACAGGTAAATAATTAGTTTTAACTCTCTGGGACTAGGGGGACAGCTTACTGCGTTGGAGGAGATGCTGTGCAGGCATGAGGACCTGAGTTCAGATTCCCAGGACCCACATAAAAAGCCAGGTATAAACGAGTATGCTATAACCCCAGTAGTGGTGGTGGGGTGGGGGGAGATAAAAACAGACAGTCCGTCAGCTTCAGGTTCAGGACTGTCAGAAAGAAATAAAACAGAGAGCCCTAAAGTAGGGCCTACCTCTGGCCTCTGCATACGTGTCCCTTCACTACACACACATATGCACTAACATACAGACACAAGCATGTGAAAAAAATAAAATAACATGACATCCTTCAACTGCTGTGGTGGTTCAGGAGGCAAAGGAAGACACTTGCCACTAAGCCAGACAACGTGAGCTCCACCACTGGGCCATACATGGTAGAGGAGAGAAGCAACTTGTGTAAGCTATTCTCTGCTCTTACTCTGTGTGTGTGTGTGTGTGTGTGTGTGTACACACGTGAGCATGCACACAATCCTTCTGCTAGGTCATATCAATTCCTGGATCAGCTCTCTGGGAAATCCTAGGTTAAATTGCTTTAATATCCCCTCTAACCATTGTATCCGTCCACTGGGGTTTAGCAATTATCTTTACATTAAAAAGTAGACACATTTAATTGTTTCCCACCAGCAAATAACTAAAAACAGTTCATCTCACATATGCTAAGAAGATAAAGACATATACAAGTCAAAAAAAAAAAAAGAATATGGGAAGGGGTGCAGAGGGGAACTGTACTTCCTTTGTACAATTTCTAGAAGAGTAAGACCCATTTGCGTACCACGTTGTTCCCACAGCTGTACCTTACACTCTGTAACGAGAGTACAATTGGTTGTATTAACTCAGGACCCTCGAATGTGACTTTCAACTTGGTGGTTATTTATAAATACAGGTCTGCTTCTGCTGTCAAAGTGTGTGAGGCCCTGGGGAAGGCCATCCTAGAGTGCTGCCAGTTTCAAACATGCTGGCAGTGTAGAATTCCCCAGCTGAGGGGAAGGGGGTTGCTTTTACAAGAGATGGTTCCAGAAACATGGCAAAGGGTCTCCTGGCAGGAAGGCTCTTATCCTCATCCTTGCCAGGTAACTGGTAGTTCCTAGGTCTCTAATGCTAGTCTGCAAGCCAGGCATTCATAGTTACATACTTGCTCAATAAATATCTGCGGAGCCCCTTGTATCTGAAAGGCACCATGGGAGTCTATTCTCTTTTCCAGTCCACTCAGGTTTCATCAGAAATGGAGAAAAGCCAACCATGAGGGCCTAGAAACCATCCCTAAAACACACACACACAAATAAAGGCAGAGGACAGAGAGGTACTTTTTTTTGAAACATTCTACTTCTCCGGGTTTGTGCTGAGCTTTAGAAAAAGAAACAAGAGACCATGTCTTAGGAACCTCTATTTACACAATGCAGATTCCATTAGGGCCAGATATTCATGCTTCTTGATCATTATTTTTCCTGCATCTAGAACAATGCTCACTAGGTATCGATCTCATGAAACTAGTGAGGTGAACAACCATCTTAGGATGGACAATGACTTCACCATCATGTAACGAGCTTCAAGGCATGGAGTGTGCCAAGTCCAGGTTCCCCGAAAAGCCAGCTACCCCTTCAGCCCCACTCCTTCCTACACAGAGACATCAGAAACCCCAGACTACCAGACTATTCGGATTGAGCCACCAAGACCTTCTTTGACCACTACCCACCCCGACACTGGATGTGATTTTAGTTTGATCCCTGCATTGACACAAATAAATCCAGAACAGAGTAGGTGGGAAGGAAAGACTGACTTCACATTTCACAAACATCTACTGTCCCTGCATAAAACACACAAACCCAGCAGTGCAGTTCAGAGAAATGCAAGGACTCCAGCCTGGGGCCACAAGGCAGATGATAGGGCTCCATCCTCTACCCCAACCCAGCTGGAGACAGGGGTGGAGCAAATGGCTTCTCCAGGATAGAAACTGGATCCAGCCAGGGATTCCAGAAGATTGGCAAACAGAAGGGTTCTGTTCTAATTAACACGATGCCAAAGGGTTGTTTAGAGGCCAAGACTTCAAAATGCAATGAAGCCAGACTAAAAACCATTTTTGTGTATAAATGAGCATAATGCATCTACTAAGGCAGTGGTTCACAACATGTAGGTCTCAATCCCTTTGAGGTTGAATGATCTTTTCACAAGGGTTGCCAAAGACCATCAGAAAACACAGATATTGCATTATGACTCATAATGGTAGCAAAAATAGTTATAAAGTAGTAACAAAAATAATTTTATGGTTGGGGGATCACCACAGTATGAGTAACTATATTAAAGGGTCAAAGCATTAGGAAGGTTGAGAGCCATGAGCTAAGGTATAATTAACTTGTTGGGTAAGAGAGAGAACAGAATGGAAAAACCAACCTACCTACTTTAGAAGAAGCCCGGTGGTCATAAGAATCAATCTCAGGATTTTGTTTTCTATATTCAACCAAGATAGTGGGGCAACATCCAAAAAATAAACTACCAAAAACGAGAAAAAAAACCAGGTGTGGTAGCACATATCTATAATCTCAGCCCTGGGAGGATGAGACAAGGGTATTTCCTTGGGTTATCTTGGGCCAGCCATGGTGCCTCCCAGACAGAAGGGGCTCAGCAGATGTTTACTAAGCAAGTCCATCCCTACAAAGCCAGGCTTTGCAGACTAGCATTAGAGCCCAGGAACTGCAGTTTATCTGGCAATCATGAGAGTCCTCCTGCCAGGAGAGGCTTTGAGTTGTGGAAACCTGTGTGGGCTACACAGCAAGACTTTGTCTCAAAAGAGCAAAGCAAGCAGCAACAGAACACTGACTACTTCCTCCTTACTCTATCCATACTCTGACCTCTCCCCAGCAGCAGGTGTGTGAGTGCATTTGGGAGGGGAGGCGCATGGAAGCCAGGAGGAGACATGGGATCCCTAGGAGCAGGAATTACAGGCATTTAGAAACTGCCTGCTGTGGGTGCTAAGAACTGAACTCTGGTCTTCTGACGAGCTGCAAGTGCTCTTAACTTTAAGTTCGATTTATCCTGGGTCCACTTTTCCATATGGTGCAACCTCTAGATTAGGTTTCATCTTCATTGATGACTATCCTAACATAACATGCTGAGAATCCTACCCCTTAGCCTCACCAAATAATACTGGCTGCTTGGATAAAAATCAATCAACTACAAAAGCATGGGGTGTATTTCCAGACAGTCAGTTCTGGGGACCAAATATGTCTATCTTTACACTACTATCTTGATCTCTGAGCTCTAGAGAAAATCTTCACGTCAGGGAGGGTAAACACTTCACCTTGTTTTCTGTAATTGTTGAAGAATCCGAGTCCTTTGCATTCACATGTAATGTAATCATAGAATTGATTCATTGATGTCTTCCAGACAAGTGTAAACAAGAAAACATCACTTCTGTGATTCTGAAATGTACTGACCCTGGTAGATTGATTTGTGGATAAAACATCCTACCTTCACTCAGTCTTCCAATCCATAAATATAGTGTCTCTCACTTAAAGGGTCTATCCAAACTGAACATGAACAATAACAAAATCTAGAGCTACCTCATGTGTGATGAAAGAGAAAACTATCCATCTTTATGAGATAACTTACAGCTTTCCATAACCATTTCACAAATCTTATTATGTGTAACAAATTTCAACTAATGGAAAAGGGAAGGCTTGGAAATACACAGCTCAATAGACAGGCATGCAACCCAAATCCAGGTCCTGTTTTCTCTAACTCAGATAGTGAGTCTAATGGGAGAAACAGCTAGGGAAAGACAAAAGTCTAGCCACAAGACAGACACCTGCCCCTGAAGCTGCATGCTGTTTCCGAGTTTCCAAACAAAAGTGTGTGAAAGAGCAAAGAAGGAAGGGATAAGTGAAGAGGAAGTGGGAAATAAATTCAGACCTGGAGAAAAATCCCTCTGGAAAAGCACTAGCTGGAGCGAGGCCAGAGGAAGTGCTGAGGCTGCTCCTTAGGGCAAAGCTGAGAGCACACACCTGGCCGCAAAGACTCCTGGGTCACTCCCAGGCGGAAAGGCTGAAGAGAGGGGGTGAGCCAATGTGGTTTCCGTCTTAGTCCCCAGAAAATCATTTGTGTGAGGTGCTCTGAGGACTGTGGCAGGGAGTGACTCACTAGTCCCAAAGTCGAAGTACAGAGCAGACACTGGTGAAACAGGAGAGAGAGAGAGAGAGAGAGAGAGAGAGAGAGAGAGAGAGAGAGAGAGAGAGAGAAACACAGATCCTGTAAATGGAAGATGTATCCTGAGGTGGAAAACCTGCATGGAGCCCCCATGGAGCTCAGTAGATGAAGACGCCTCCTACCAAGTCTGACACACTAGGACTAACGGGGAAGAGAAGAACAGCTTCCAGCAAGTTCTCCTCCAACCTTCCTGGACACACAAATGAATAAAAGTCATCGAAAAGAAAAACTGCACAAATAGGGGCAGTCTCTGGGTCCCGGTACCTTCCGGGGGCTAGTTCAGATCTTGGTGTGGTTCAGAGGAGCAAGGGCCTATTCCTAAGATGCTTACATCCTTGGTTTCGCTTCAGTAGGTGACTTTAATTGTCTTCGTCTTCTTGCTACATCTAACAGACTATAGCGAACATATATGACTTTTGTAATAAAAGATAATAAATCTACTTTAACAGCCATAAAGGCGATGTGTTGACGCTCTTTGTAGTTCAGCCTAGAATCTGGTCATATAAATCCCACGCACCATGGATCAAAGTGACCAGGTCAGGAGGCAAGAAGCACTCACCCCTGGAAGAACAGACAGCTAATAGAGTCATATTGAAAATGCAGCAAAGAGACCTATAAAGTCAGACCTTCTGGGCTTTATGAAATTGTTTTCCTCCAGCCGATCACTGAGCTCTGACAGCTACAATGGAAGGCTTCGTCTTCAGATTGTTACCAAACACACAAGTGCAAGGAAGGGAGACATAGGGGACAAGAAGCAGAGAGGGCCACCTGTCACTGGGGCTTTGTACGACACACACACCTGCATGCTCACAAGTGTCGGATCTCACAGCTAGCTTGTGTGCTCCTGCTTCCAAAATCCATACCAAATCTGGATCCAGAGCCACAGAGACTGCCTCTCTCTCCTCTCCCACAGATGAGCCAGGAACAAACAGACACACAGGCCTCACTGATCGACAGAACTGTGGTCAATTCTGAAGTCAAGAATGTAGACGATTTTTTTGCGAAAGGCAGAGTTTAAGATTTATTTCACTTGTCATAAGCCCAGGGTCCTGACACTGATGATGCCCAGGGCCTAGGGCAGTTTGTCCAAAGTCAGACACAAGGCAAAGGAGTCAGTTTACCACCCCAGATTTTTCATTACTCAGGCCATTCTTCCTTAGAAACTCCAAAACCCAATGAATACACCGCCAGTCCCTCAGAGGAAAGTCACCCATCCCAGAGCCTGTTTCCTGACCACGCTTTAAAGGTATTTGAGAAAAGCTGTCAGTTATAGTAAATATGAGCTACCATGTCTCTTCCTAGATGTAAATTACATATCAAAATATTTCAGAAGAAAATAAAAGGTGAGCAGAGCTTCTAAAGAAGGACCCCCAGGGCTGACCTCTGACCTCTACATGTCTACAAACTCACACAAATATTAAATATTAAGATTAAGCACAATACATACAGATTGGTGAGCTCTTGCTTATCATCCCTTGATATCCACAAGTACATGCTGAACATAACTATGTGGGGGGGAAAGAAAAACCACTTTTAAAGGTCTACTCACAGCTCACTTTCCCTTCCCCATCCCAAGAGATGATTAGGGCACGGGAAATGCAAAATAAGCATGGTGATTTCTGCAGTGCCCATGGCCCACACAGAAGCCAGCAGCCTCACCGCTCAGAGGGCTGTGAAAGGGAAAGCCCTGAGCCATGCAAGGTCAGACTGGTCTACACAGCACGTTCTAGGACAACATGGGCTACATAATAAGAGACTCTGTCCCAGAAGTGAGGGAGCGAGGGAAGAAGGGAAGGAGGGAGGAGGGAGGTTGTCAAGCAAGCAAGTTTCACTTTTAGAGAACACCTAAACAAGGTATGAGGGAGGGCGCCCTTCCTTTGGTATAAACCCATAAAGATGGATGTTATGGGGGGGAAGGGGTCTCAATGACCAGTCATGAGGATTCTACCCCAGTCTACTCTTGGTCTCAGCTGGAGGCTTGTTTAAGAAATTCAAGCAAAAAGATGCATGTGTTGCCTGCTCAGGAGCACTGAGAACAAAGAATCCCCAAAGCCCTGAATCAGCCAGTCCAGGGCTTCATCTACTTCTTGGCCAGATGGAAGCGCGGGGTAAAGAAGAAAGCTCCTTTCTTAAACAATGAACAAAAGGTGACTTACCTACCCCAAGATCTGCCATCTCCTGAAAGGAGGGCATTTATGTTGCGTTCACTGGCATGGTCTTGATATGCCCTGTAGCACACTGCACTTTGAAGCGCACTATTTCTACACCCCAAACTTGCACAAGATGCATTTTTCAGTGGCACTGCTGGAGAGAAAGAGAATCATCCTGCCAAGACTGCAGGCCCCCTAAGGTGACCAAATTCCAAGCAAACAGAACTGTGTTGACATATGGATCATGGTAGGGCCTGCACACCCTGAAGAAATGGCCAAGAATGGCCTCTGATAATTGTTCTTAGACAATGTTATCTCTTCTGTATCTTCAACAGCTCAAGAGGAGAGTGCATTATTACAGAAAAGTTACCTAATTGAAAAAGGAGGGGGAATAAAAAAAACACCATCAAAAGCCAAAAAAAAAAAAAAAAAAAAGTCCTTTTCCAATAATATTCACTGAAAGAAGGAACGGCGGTAGCTTCAGAGGATCATTGGAGATACTCTGGTCTTTCACATTGTTAAGGGAATCTTGTTCAACAACCCTTACTTCTTTGCTCAATTTAGGGTTGTTCACTACAAATCTATTTAGGAATTAAGGGTCTAAGGGCAAGTCAGACCCATGCCTCAGCCCTTGTATGGGCATCACAGGAGCACACTAGAAACAATGGAAATCTCTGCCTCAGCACCTTCACATTCTGTGCAGCCACAGTGGTCAGAGGCCCTTCTGTGTTCCTTACTATCAGGAGAAAGCAGCCAGCCATCACCACTGACTTGGCCCATTCATTTCCTCTCACTGGAACCGTGATCTTGAAAGACTCTGAACAACTATAATCTGTAATGTGCCAGTGCTAGGGACAGAATTCAGTGGCAGAGATGCAGCTTAGCCTGTGCATGGTCTGCAGTTCCACCTCTAGACCCCACCCCCACCCCCCAAAATAACTACAACCAATACTAACAAAAATATTTTTGAAGAAAATCTTGTTGGCAATGGCCAAACTGTACTTGTAGTATATCTGTAGTATATCAGTATATATCAGTATATACAGTATATGTACTGTAGTATATCAATTTCAATTGGTGGAGAGGGGGGGAAGCCTAGCTTCAAGCAGGGCCTAAGCTATTTCTCTGTTGAACTTTCATAATAGGAAAAAGAAAAATTCTAAGATAGGCATGGTAGGTAGCACATTCCTTTAATCCCAACACTGGGGAGTCAGACATAATCAGATCTCTATGAGTTCAAGGTCACCCTGTCTCAAGAAATAAATAAACAAGTCAAGAAGTCAATAAATAAAAACTAAAAAGTGGAGCTAGAGAGATGACTGAGTGGCTAAGAGAACTGGCTGCTCTTCCAGAGGATGTAAGTTCAATTCCCAGCACCCACATGGTGGCTCACAACCTCTGTAATAAGATCTGGTGCCTTCTTCTGGTCTGCAGGCATACCCTCTAGGCATGCAGGCCAAACACTGTATGTATAATAAATAAATCTCTTTAAAAAAAATTTAAGGGCTGGAGAGATGGCTCAGTGGTTAAGAGCACTGACTGTTCTTCCGGAGGACCTGAGTTTGATTCCCAGCATCCACATGGCAGCTAACAACTGTCTATCATTCCAAGATCTGACACCCTTACACAGTTATACATGTAAAATAAAATAAATATTTTTTAAAAACCTGAGTACTAAAACGCACAAAGGGATTGTTTAGAGGATCAAACCAGTCAGAATCAATAAATCAGCACTGGGATAAGATGATAAGTTAAGGTTGGACAGAAAAACCAGAGTAAGTACTTTAAAATTTTAACTTTCATTTATATACAGATGTTATTACTGTATGGATACATGTTTGACTGCATGTATGCATATGCATCAGATGCGGGTCTGGTGTTCTCAGAGGCAAGCAGAAGACATCAGATCCCCTGGAACCTGAGTTACAGATGGCTGTGAGTTGCCTGACTGGGGAGCTGGGAATCAAACCTGGGTCCTCTCTAAGAGCAGCCAGTGTTCTTAACTACTGAGCAATCTCTCCAGACCTTCTTACTTATATTTTTGGCAGGTGTAAAAGTCTACATTTTAACTTTCTCAGTTAAAATAGGAAGAACGGGCCTTTCTTCAGTCCTGTTTGTTGTTCTGAACCAGGGTTTCTCTGTGTAGTCCTCGCTGTCCTGAAACGCACTATGTAGACCAGGCTGCCTCTTGCCACTCACTGCCTCCTCAGTGCTGGGATCAAAGGAGTATGCCACTACTGCCCAGCTGCACATGTACTGTCTGCCATCAGCACACTTAAAGTTTGGTGCAATGGACATGCCCTAAAACTAAGAGATGCCCCCCCCAAAAAAGCCTCATCCCCTTGGGGTTCAGAAATGTATACATACCATTCTAACATGCAGCAACTGCAATATCAGCCCATCACTAGAGGATACTCAGAAAGCTGGGGGGTGGGGGGACTTGCCTCCGGGAATACAGAAGCCAACATGACATGGAGACAGAGGCAATGATGACACAATAAAAGAAGATATGGTGCAATATAAAATGCATGTGTCCTAATAAATCACACTGTTATACACGTGTGCATAGGGCAATACAAGGCAAAGCAACTTGAAAAAAAAATCATAATGCATTTTAAAACAAAAAGACTAATGGACATTACAACTCAAAAAAAAAAAAAAAAAAATCACCCTAGCTGAGTGTAAAGTAGGAACCCTCTCCCAGGAGCACAGACTCAGCAAAACAAACACAAATACTGGGGTTACTACTTCCTTTCCAGGAAAGAGTGCAAAGAGTGTCTCAGCAGGGGTCCCAGGACAGAGCAACATCTGATGCAGGAAGCCAGGGATGTGCATCCCCCCAACAAGTGGTCCCAGGGTCTGACCCCACCATCCTACTCACCTGTGGAGCAGTTTAACAGAACAAATTCCAATCCTTACCTGGAGCATGCTCAACCATACCCTCTTAGGAGAGGGGGTTCCCTGTGGTCTCTTCTAGATACTTCTAAGGAAGTTTAGTCACAGTGAGATAGACCTTCTGAACAGGTCTTCTGTGAGTACCCCTGGCCCCAGCAATGACTACACTCTCTCTAAACAGATCTGAGCCACCAGCTTCCTGGGACCAGTGAAGGTACAGGGTCAGGGAAATGAAGTCCTGCTCAGCTGGCTGGACAGGTCAAACTCCCTCTTTATGTAACACCTGGTTTCTGCCTCTTCCTTCTCAGACAGACATCTGGGATGGAATCAATCTTGACCCTGCCCATCTACTCTGATTGCTTTCCAAGGTGACTGACTGCTCAGATCATTATCGTAGCCTGTGTAGCTTCATAAAACCTACAAAGGGGAAAAAAAGAAAATTTTGCAGGGTCCAGAAATTACAGCTAAGAGGTCATCTGTGATGAAAGACTGAGAAGAAGCCAAAAGGCAAGCTTGCAATTACCCTGCCAAGTGCCTCTGGGCTCTGTCTGGGAAGGGCACTCCAGCCACACCCCACCTAGCTGCAAAGTGCAATTTTGTTAATAAAGGGATCCTGTGGAATGTGGTCCCCCAGGGCTTGTCACACACAAAACTGCCTGTTTTAAAAAGGATGAGTAATAACAGTCTTCACTCTCCAGGGAAGCAGGTGACAGGTCCGGGACCATTTGCAGTACCAGCAGTCCAATTTTCCCTGCATCCATATTCCAGGGCCTTTCAAACTCCATTCCCCATATTCAGTCTCATGCTTTCATTACATCCATCTCATTAAAAACTGCAAGCCCAGATCCCCTTCTCTGCCTTGCTTATGTTACACTTAGCTGGCAGAGGGCAGGGAAACTCTTTAATGGAGAGACCTCTCTTGACCTGTAAATTTTGAGAATGCTATTCCCAGGAGAGCTTTTCCTAGGATTAGTTTCTCAGTGCCACAGTCAGGGTCCAGGAACAGGCAGATCCTCTGGGGCTAGGGGCTAGGTAGGGGCAAGGTCTCAGAGAAGGCATCTGCCTTCCTCAACTCTATTCAGGTCACTCGAAAAACAAAAAAGGACATAGCAGTTTACAATTCCTATCACGTGTCTCAACATATCATGCTCATCTCTCTATTCTTGGGTCCTGGGAGGGTAATTGTATAAAGAATGAATGACTAGATAAATGGCTGGAAATAACAATATGAGCAACATCCTGTCTTCCAGGAGTGCAGTTTTCTAGCCAGGAGACTTCCAAGGTTCTGCACAATGTAATTGTGAGTGCAGAAAAAGCAAACTCTGGAGTCCAGAGTGGCAGGCAGGAGGAGGGGCGGGGGCAGCATGGCCTGGGTAATCTGGGAATCACAAACACATTCTTCTTTACCTGGTGTTGCCTGATAGACAGTGGCAATCAGTGAAGGAAAGGAGGCTAGGCTAGTGGGGGGAGGGGGAATATGGGACAGACACGCAGCTAGGAAGACCAAGCAGTGAGTGCATCTGAGTTGGAGGGGAGGAGGGGACTAAAGCGGCCTGTAAAGTGACCAGGTCACCTTAGGCTGTGTTGGAGGAATGTATTCAGAACCCTCACATCACTTCCTAGCACTGAGCCAGAATGAAATGTGTGGGAAGAAAAGAAGGGGTTGGGGGGAGCACAGGGCCACCTTGGGTGCCAGCTCTTTTCAGGTGAACACCCTCCCCACCCCTGCCATCTCACATTACTTCATTTGTATTCCTGACTGCCAGAGCTGGGAAGAGGACAAAGGCCTAAAACAAGCAAGAAATATAGACCCACAGGAAGGAGGATGGGGGGGTGGGCTATGAATGTACAGATAATTTTATCACATCCATGGAAACATGGTTCTTAAAATGGAGAATCATCCAGAAAAACCTCCCACGGGACCTGAACCTCTGCCATGTAATGATTTTTCCTTCTAACGGGAAGAAAGGCCAACAGGGTGTATCCACTTTCCTAAATAGGGTCCCACAGCCTTTTCTCAGCTCAAAGGAGGATTAGTGACATGCCCAGATCCCCTCTCCCCACCCACCCACCCAAAGGACATCTCCTTAGTCTTGAGAAGCCCTGCCTTTGTTTCATCCCAGAGAGACAACCCGCCCAGGTCCAATAGCTAGCAGAGGCTGCACTCAGTCTCACTCTAGAGCTGGGCATGTAAGCCTTCGGTAGGAGGCTGCAGAAAAGGCCTCCTGTAGGTTGTATCCATACCAGTCCTGAAGGAAGGAAGCACAGGGTTATAGCCCTGAGAACACAAACAGGGGCACAAGGATCTGAGGATGCAATGAGCTACACACAAACAAACAAAAATTTAAAAAAAAAAAAAAAAAAATTGACCAGCCTTTCCCATTTGGCCTCCTGGAAGGAAGTCATTTCAGCCCACACTGGTCAGATGGAGGCCAGATCCCTAACTCTAACACATTTAAAAGAAACCTTCCCCTTCCCCGGCAGCGTCCCTTCCCTTAGGCTGCTCACCAGCACCAGTGCTAGTGGCTGGTACACTTCTATACAGTACTACAGTACACTATGTAGATTTGAAGCATATTTTTAGTGCAAGATTTTTGTAAGACAGAGTCACCCTGGCAATAATCTGCTCAAATCATCCTACCCTGAATGATAACTCAATCACCAAAGAATGGTAATTTACAAGGTATCTTTGCCAGCCAGGCATAGTCATTTGCATCATCCAGTCTAGCACTGCAGAGAAGGGTACCCTGCCAGGGTTTTCTGTAGAAGTAGGTGGTAGCTTTGACACTGATCTGACACTGACCTTCAGTGACCAACCCAGCAGACAGAAGAGGTGAGCCCAGAGCTCTGCCCTGTAAGATCACGGTTCTGCACAGCTCTGTTCAGATACAATGTCACATTCTCAGATGAGCACTCACATGCTGTTTGCCCAGTTACTAGCACAGCAGCTGGCTGACAGCTGTTCTGAGACCAGTTTCCCACATCATGATCTGTGCCTATTATCTGGCTCTCCAGCTATGTGCTACAAACATCCTACTCAGCCCCCCAAAGAAGGCAGGGGGGAACAGCAATCCACATAATTAGCTCTTTCCAGATTCCTAGGGATATTTTTCTCTTTAGGAGGGCTGAGTATTTCCTTTTCTTTTGATAGGGTTGCATGTAGCCCAGGCATTACCTTGAAGTCCTGAGCCTTCTGCCTCTTCCCAGTGCTGGGAATACAGGCATGCACCACCATATGGGGTGTACACAGTGCTGGGAGTCTGCTCCAGGTCTTCCTGAATACTAGGCAAGTCCTGTACCAACAAAGCTATATCCTCAGCCTCCTTCCAGTCTACATCAGCTGACCAAGAAGAAATATCGATGGTACAATTTTCAAATGTCACCAATGGCAAGGAATGCCACAGCATCACTCTGAGCCACTACACCTCTCTTGAAGCATCACCTCAAGGACCTTGGCAGTCATAAAAATGAAAACAGTCCTCTGTAGTAGAATTCTGTGATTACAAAAATTCGACCATGACAGAAAGCAACAGTGTGGGGGAGGGTGCAAAATAAAAATGTGTTTACAATGATAGATGGTTTTCACTGTGAGCTTCACAATCTTTCTGAAGATTATCTTGTTTTTAATTATGTGTAATTGTTTCTACGTGCACGTTGAGTACAGGTGCCCATAAACGCCAGAAGCACTGGATTCCCCTGGAGCTGGATTTACAGGTTATTTATGAGCCACCTGATGTGGGTACTAGAACTAAACTCAGGTCCTCTGCAAGAGCTGTGTGTGCTCATATGTGCTGAGCCATCTCTCCAGACCCAGTAATTTGGGAACATTTTAAATCTCCAAAGGAAAATATTTAAGAGGGAAAAACAGAAAACATCTATGACCACATACCATTTTTAAAATAAATAGTAAAGTTTTTACGAGTCTGAATATTTTTTTAAATCCCAGAGTGCGTGTATATGCATAACAAGTTATAAGAAGCATTTGAAGAAGAGCTAGTTCTGAATGTATTATAAGTTAGACATTTAAGGTATTATGAAAATGTGTGTGTGCCTATTTGTGTGTGTGAGAGAGAGAGTATGTGTGTATGTACTGAAAGCTTGGAGAAAAAGGCTCTATCTGGAAATGGCAGCCCTAACCTCATTCTCAGAGACTGTTTGCTTCTTCGATCTAAGTGAGAAGAGGCATCAGCTACCCAGAAGCACTTTCTTGAAGTGTATGGTGCTTAAGATAAGGTTAATTATATTAAAGAGCCCTTCCCATATCTTTCCATATAGCCCAAGCTGGTTTCAAACTCCCCATCCTCCTGGCATAGCTTCATGAGCACGAGGATTAAAGACTCACCCCATCATAGCTTTATATGCCAAAACACACAGAAATTACTAACTAGTCAATCCCAAGCTTTGCCTTGCCTTCTCTAGAAACTTCAATAATGACTTCACTGTTGCTTTGTCATTCCTATCTTCTGCCTCCTGATAATTTACTATGTGCTGCAGGGCTAGCCAAATCAGCAACTTAGCCAAATCACCAAGCTCCGAGTTTAAGCAAGATACCCTGCCTCAATATAGAGTGTGACTGCAGAAGATAGCTGATTACCAACCTTTCACCTCCAGACACAGCTGCATGTCTGTGTGCACACATACACATACACACATACACATACACAAACACATACATACACACACACACATACACAAACACATACACACACACATATACACACACACACATACACACACAGAGAAGTGGGGGAGGTAGAGAGAGGCAGGGAGAAAGAAAGAAATACCTAGTGCTTAGCCAAAGCCCCTTCCTCAGGGTAGCAGAGCACTTGTCTTTAAAAATTAAGGACATATACAATCCTGAAGCACTGTTTCAGGCCCATGACACAACATAAGAAATGACCAATGCCCTTTTAAGGAAGATGGACAATCTCCTATTGGGGTTTCCCAAGGGATGCCTATAATTTTTATTCCAACTAAGGCGCATCCTCCGAGAACATATGCCTGAGTGTATTTGTTTCTCCAACCAGCTGTCTTCAGGATGTGCCAAAGGCTTCCTGTCCCCATAGATTCCTCTGAGGGCACGGGTGAGCACGTGTTCCGAGACACACAGAGATAATAAGCACACGAGTAAGCTCAAGCATTAACAACTGCCCAGAACAAATCAGAAAAATGCTTAAGAAACAAATGAGTGCATAAATCAATTTACTCTTAGGGACTATTTTTTCAAAGCATACATACAGCAAGGGAGAGTTGAGACTTACACGTCTATTGTGGGAACCATCTCCTTAAAAAACGAAGCTGCAAAATAAGGCTAACATCCCTAGAGATGACTCAGTGCAGGGAGTCTGACCACACGTGTGCCAGGAAAAGTGCTAACAGTCTTGTCTCAAATCTGCTGTTTACTAGCAGTGTTGCCAAGACTTAGCCCCAAAGTGGGGTGGCTTAAAATAAACATTATCTCACAACCTCTGTGAGTCAGGAGCTGGTGTACAGGTCTATCCTCTGCGCCAAAGGACCACAATCCTCATTAGATCAGATCATCACAGGGGGGGCTTGTGAGCTGCTGACATTCCCTCTGAGAAGGGGGCGGAACCCTCTCCAAAGCCACTCCTCCTGTCCAATTCAGCTCTATTTTCACAGGGTGCTGTGGTCTCTGGGAGGAGTTAGAATAAACAGGCTGGGAAAAGCTCCAAGAAGGTGCTTTTTCCATCTGTACAGCTGTGTAAATGCCATGCCAACGTATTTAATGGCCTAGGAGAAGCCATCATCCATGCTGGGTGCAAACTTTCAAGTGTGGGTGCTCTGAAGTCACTCGCTTTACCCACAACCACGCACATCGGTCCAATAAACTCATTGGTTCCCCTGGGAGAATTTAGTAAGATCAAAATTTGGTTTGTTGTTGAGACTTTCAAGGGTGAAACAGCCATTGCCTAGTCTCCCTCCAAACCCTACCCAGGGGAAAAAGTCCTGCAGCAGTTTGTTTGTTTGATATATTCAGCCAGTTCCATGGTTCTCCCAGGGCATAGAAAGGCTTGCCTAAGAAAAGCAGGAGGTCCTGCCCCCAAGATGGGACTCTTGTGACTGCTGACAGAGGTCTTGATTTCTCGCTATGTGTGCCTTTCTTTGCTGTTGTAAAAACAGAGTCTCAAGTACAGGAGGCAGACCTCAAGTCCTGGATCCTTCCACTTCTTCCTTCCAAGCCCTGAAATTACAGGCATGAACCACTGCCCTATGAGGTCTCTCGAATGTCCTCCAACACAGCAGCAGGCTTCACAGCAGGAAATGTTAGTGATTAAGAAAGCCACAATGCCTCTCAGGACCCTGTCTCTGAGGTCACACAGCCTTGCTTCCATTGTATTCTATACATTAGTAACATAGCTAAATGGAACCCACGTGTATAATACAAACCTGATTGCTTGTTTTGTTTTCTAAGACAGGGTACCCCATATCTCAGGTTGAACTGAAATGTCCAAGGATGACCTTGAACTTCTGCTGTTCCTCCTGCCCCTACCTCCCATGTGCTGGGGTAACAGGCATGAGCCACCATAACCAGTTTATATAGGGATGGAGACTGAAGCCAGGAGTTGACACATGCTACATAAGCACTCTAGGAGCTGAGCCACCTCCCTAGGCCTAGAATCCTGTTTGGAAACCACTATGCTGAGGTGTTCCGTGTCCTGGGAGAAGGCAAAGTAATAATAATAATAATAATAATGTAAAAAGCCAGGGTTTCTGAAATAACAATTTTGCAATTATTAGTAACTACATAAAACATTTCAAAGCATACATAACTGTTCTGGACTTCAAAGCCTAAGTTCAAGAAAAGCAGAAAAGAGGATTCATGTGCCTGTTCCTTTTTTGTCAAGGAGCTGTGTATTTTGTATTTATATTTTTAACACCTCATTTGTGACAGTTGTCTTGGTTAGTTGTGGAATATTCATATTTACTGTTTGGGGGCTAAATCAACAGCTCAGTAGGAAAGTATCATAGATAGGGCTGGGTTCAGTAAATATTTTGAGATCAATTAGGAGCCATTTGGCTGAACATTGTATTCTGAAGATAATCACTCAGGCAGTGAGGCTGCTTCCTAAACACTCTGTTTATGTTTCATCAGACAGAATTTGAAAATTGGCCTCATTCAAGTTCTGTTTTCATTGGCAGTGCTGGGTAGTCACTCACCAATTATTCAAACTCACACACACATAAATTCTGGCTACTCTGTTGCAATTCAGTCTAGTTAGCGACCACTGCATCGGGCTGGTGGTCTTTGTGAAGCTGTTGTGAGAAAACCATGAGCGTACAAACCACTGTCCTGGCCCTCAGAGGTTCCCATCCCCACATTCTCATTGCTGCTTGCCTAGATTGCCTCTGTTCCAATCCATAACTATAAACCATGGATATAAGAGTCTCACAGTACAGAGGAACTTGCAGCCGGATCTGCCATCTCCTTACAGGAAGATGGCTCTCGCTCACCTTTCCTGGGGCCTCATGGTCTTCTTTTAAGTGTCAAACTATCTACCATGAAGGAATGCACTATCTGCAAGGGAGTCGATCACCAGGCATCCATCACACAACACAGCAGAGCAGGAGAAGCCATCAGGAGATACTCTAATCTCTGGACCTACTTTTCCTGCCAGTCTCTGGACCAGCAGAAAATGGACTTCGAAGACATTCATTTCTTATCCCGAAACCTAGGAGGGGATATCATTTTAACTGACAAAGAGGGATTTGCAAGAGTTAACTAAGGACCCTTAAAGAGTGAGAACATCCTATAGTGATACGATTGGGGGCCACAAAAGCCTTCCTTATGGTCCAGGAAATGTGAAGCTGAAACTGGATCAGCAGCAGCAGACACTCAGCGAGATGTGAAGACGGAGGAATGGGTGTTGGGGAGAGAACACAGGTGGTTCCAGAAACCAGAAGAGGCAAACAGCTCAGTTCTCTCCTGGAAGGAACATTGTCTCCACCAACACCCTAATTCTAGCCCACAGAGACTTCTGTCAGATGTTTACAGAACTAGAAGATGCTGTATTGGTACTGTAGTTTAAGGTCATCTGTCAGAGCAGAGAGGGGAAACTAACATCAGTGGCGTCTGTGTTTCATAAGCACGCACAGAGCCCAGTAGAAGCAGGATCACTGGAAGTTTACCCCTCAAGAGAATGTTGGGACTTTAACTGTGTCTCTGTGTCCTTTTACTGCCCATCTGACATGAAGCAAACAGCTCACTTACCTTAGCCATGTGCCCCCACCAGGATGTACTACTATGTTACCAAAGGCCCATAATCAACAAAACCAAGCAACCACAGATTAAAACCTCTGAAACCATGAAATTTAATGAAACTGCCTCCTGGGGATTTATCTCTCTAGTATTTTGTCACAGTAATGAAGAGCTGCTGAGCATACCCCACAGGGGAGTGGGGGCTTCATCCTTTCTGACAAGTTGGATTATGGGCCTGGACCTCACCTCTTTACCACACAGCATCCCCCCACCCCCACCACTGAGGTACCAGTAAAGAGCTATGACTCCTGGACCCTAAGCTCCATAACAAAATTAATGCACGTGATGAATGCACTCTCTGTGGGCTAAACTTGTTGTTGGCGTTACTTGTTTTACACAGTTTGCTTCTAGAACCCAGAGATCTTTCTTTTTAGAAAGAAAAATAAAACTTGGCATGGGGAAATGGCTCATTTGGTGAGGAACTGAGCACATGTGAGAACCTCAGATTGACCAGCAGAACCCAAGTAAAAGGCCACGCATGGTGGCACATATGGTCCCAGTGTCGAGACAGAGCACAGACAAACCCCAAGACCCAGTAAAGAGACCCTGTCTCAGAAAAGCAAGGCAGTCTGGTCTGGTGAGACCATTCCATGTGTAAAAGTGCTTGCTGGACAAGCCTGCCAACCTGAGTTAGATCTCTGGATCCAACAAGCGGCTAGAAGACTCAACTCTGGAAAACTGTCCTTTGACGTCTACAATGAGCTTTAATGTGCGCATGAGTACACTCACAAAATAAAACCTATTTTTAAGTAAGGTAAACAGCTCCCCCACATATGTGGCATGCACCTACATACACCTACATGCACCTACAAACACACACACACACATACACAACACACAAATAAGAAAGAAATAAAAATGAACTAATTGGAAAAAAATGTATCTAAGTTATCATGTAACCAACGAGCAGATCCTAGTAGTCTAGACAGGTGCCAAGGAATCAGTTTACATCTGCTTCATCAGGGAACCCCAGGAAGCCTACCCAACCAGGCTGGCTCACTCTCCCCTGCTCCTGTGCTGAAATCAGCAGAGCTGATTCAGCCAAATTTCTGAGTCACCCTCCCCACTGCAGACCTTGAGGCCACAGCAGCAGCAGAGCAATGTCTCAGACACGGGAGGCTAAAGCCAGTGCTCCTCCCTCCCCGTCACTCTCCCTCACGTTTTCTCCAAACAACTGCACTTGTCTCCTGGGAGTCACACTGTTGGTCAAAGAACACAGTGCCAAAAGCAGCTCCTGGGTGCAGTGCTCTCTGGCCTGCTCAGCTCGGCTCCACGGCTCCACAGCAGGAGATACTTAAGTGACTGCCTCTGCTCTCAGAAGGGAGGGAGGGTACTTTTATCACAGAAATAGTGCTATGGAACACAACATCTGGGTGAGACAGCTTCTGTCCTGACTACTATGCAGTCTCACTAATAAGACCATGCCAAAGCCTGAAGGCTTCTGACAATAGGGTTTGCTAGGGTGGAGCCTATTTGGACCGCCCATTTCTTTGTTCTAACAACATCTGGCAAGAAGCAGCTCCTGAGGAAGGAGGTCAAGGCAACCCTGGAAGAAAAAAGAAGCTGTTATTTCTGACAGCCCAGCTTTCTATTCAGTTTAAAGTCCAAGCCCACTGCAGCCACACAGGAGAGCAATCTAGAGAAGGGGCATCACTTTTAAAGTGGGCATGAATAAAACAGGAAAATAAACCAGGAATAATCCAGAAGAACTTGGGCTAGAAATAGTTCTGGTGTATTCTAAGGATACTGATACAAGGATGGACCAGACAGCACACAAAACAGCAAAGCAGGAAGCAGCCTACCAGGGTTAGGCAAGCCAGCAAGGCTCATCCCCAGGGAGCGCTATCATTCCTGTTAAATATGGGATCTGTCACAGAGGCTTTCTGAACAGCAATGCAATATGACAATGCCTTGGAGAAATGTACTTCCAACAAATGCTACAGACCAACAAAGCAAGCACGCACAGGACGAAGGGAAGAAACCTGCACCACACAGAGAGAAAGCCAGGCCTCTGTGGGTGAAGACAGAAGCTTCCACAGCCATCTTACTTTCCCTCTCAGGAATGTGAGCAGGCAGCAGGCGTGTGTGTGAGCATCTCTCAGAATCAATACCACCAAACATCCGGGGAAAGGAGCGTGCAGGAAAGGGCTGGGCAAGTCTAGGAGGCTGAACCACAAAACCAGCAAAAGCCTCTTGGCCATAGGTCTGCTGGCTAGATCTTTGCAGAAAGGGCCGGGGTGATGGTTCTGTAGGTAAACCATTAGCTGAGAAAACATAAGGGTCTGATTGGATACACAGCATCTTCTTAGAAGTCCATCACTGTGGTATCTGTCTGTAACCTCAGTTCCAAGGTTACACACACACACACACTAACATACGTGCACCCACTTATGTACATGCACTCACACACATGCAAATACACACATACATCCAATAACATACACGCAAATGAAAACTTCTCTAGACAATTTTTGACTTTTTTCATTTTTTTTCCAAAATAAAATTTTTAAATGGTTTTAAGATTAGTGACCTTTTATGCTACTGAGAGACCTTGGGTGAAAACATATATTTTATACTTTGTAGGGGTTTGTTTATAGAGACAGGATCTCACTATGTAGCCCTGGTTAGCCTGGAAATCATTATATAGACTCATGTGGCTTCCAACTCACAGAGATCTGCCTGCCTCTGCCTCCTGAGTAGTGGAATGAAAGGCATGGGCCACCACATCTAGGAGTATTTTTAAGAGGAAAAATTTAACACTAATCTTCTGACCCTCACATTCTGCAGACATAACCATCTCAGTTTGTTAAAAAAGCATTTCAAAGAGCCAGGTGTGGTGGTATAGGGCTTTAATCCCAGCACTCTGGGGGCAGAGGATGGCAAATTTTTATGAGTTTGAGGCCAATCTGGTCTACAAATCAAGTTCCAGGACAGCCAGGACTGTTAAACAGAGAAATCTTGTCTCAAAAAAACAAAGCAAAATTCAAAGAAACTAACTGCAACACTGAACAAAGTAATGAAAGATAGAAGTAGAAAAGGTTAAAAAGGTAGCCAGGAAACCAGGTGTGGTGGTGGCTCATGCCTTTAGTCCCAGCACTTGGGAGGAGAGACAGGAAGACTCTTGTGAGTTCAAGACCAGCTGGTCTACAAAGAGTTCCAGGCCATCCAGAACTACCTAGAGAGACCCTGTCTCAACACAAATAAAGTCAGGAATGAGAGAATGAGTAAGCGTATGTGAAAGTATATACCAGCATAAGAAGCAATATGTAGTCAGTACACAATGGTCTACGGCATATTATGTTTCAACTTTATCACTAAGAGTAGTAACATTTTTTATACAAACACTTCCTCAGAACAAAGGCTCATGAAGGCACTGTATAATTTAGTCTTGATGTCAGCTAAAGAGTATTTTTTTCCTCCTCACATAAAGCCAACAGTTACCAGCATTCATGAGTGGGCATGAGATCTCTGCAGGGAAGACAAACCCTGCAAATTCTAATTCTTCCCTTTCCTTAGAAATGCGAGTTTTCTTTTCGTTTGTTTGCTTGTTTTGGTTTAGCTTGGTTTGGCTGTAAATGGAAAGAAACTTGCACCTAAGGGTCCCAAATGACGAAGAATCCTGATTGGACATCACAGTGAACACATCATTTCTGACAGAATTATCAAATAAATCAGACTAGCCAGGTCAGCCAGAATGAAGATGCTTCTGGGCACTGAGTCACAGTTCCCCTGTGTCCCCACTGACTCTTCTCTGTGAACAACACTGGTTCTGCTGTTGGTTTGTGAATGAGGAAAAAAACTGGAGCATCTGGTTTGAGACAGAGACAAGAAACAAAGAAAGCAAAGTATTGTGTTCACACAGCACTGCACGTGCAGGGGCAGTGCACTGACCACGGTGTTCACACAGAACAGCACGTGCAGGGGCAGTGCACTGACCACGGTGTTCACACGGAACAGCACGTGCAGGGGCAGTGCACTGACCACGGTGTTCCCACAGAACAGCACGTGCAGGGGCAGTGCACTGACCACGGTGTTCCCACAGAACAGCACGTGCAGGGGCAGTGCACTGACCACGGTGTTCACACAGCACTGCACGTGCAGGGGCAGTGCACTGACCACGGTGTTCACACAGAACAGCACGTGCAGGGGCAGTGCACTGACCACGGTGTTCACACAGAACAGCACGTGCAGGGGCAGTGCACTGACCACGGTGTTCACACAGCACTGCACGTGCAGGGGCAGTGCACTGACCACGGTGTTCACACAGCACTGCACGTGCAGGGGTAGTGCACTGACCACGGTGTTCACACAGAACAGCACGTGCAGGGGCAGTGCACTGACCACGGTGTTCACACAGCACTGCACGTGCAGGGGCAGTGCACTGACCACGGTGTTCACACAGAACAGCACATGCAGGGGCAGTGCACTGACTATGGCTCTCACACAGAGTTATCTTGCAGCAGGGAGATGTTACAGGTCTGAAGAAGGGAAGCTGAACTGATTATCACTTCACCAGAGCTTTATTAAGAGAGTTGCAGGAACGGGGCTGGCAAGTGGGAGAGCCAAGGTCGGAGGAAAAGCTTTATTAGGACAGCCATCAGAGATAGAGAGAACAGGGTCGTCCCTGAAGGAAGAAACCTTTTGTTCCCTTGTGTCCCCAGAACATCAGAGGTATGCCCTGCGTACCACAGGCAGTGTGGTAGGGCTCTCAAGAGAAAGATCCTCAAGGGACAAACAAGGCTTCTTGTTCTTATAGGCTTCCAAGGGGAGTTCCACACATGTGATCTAGCCTACATGCTGGAATATGTCACAGTAAAAGTCAGTGGCAGCAGTAGATGGGAGAGTGACAGACAGCACACTTTCTCATCAGCTTTCAAGAGAAAGAAGCCCACAGAGGACCTGTGACCTAACAAGAACAGGCTGGGTCTCTGTCCCTCCCCCACGGGCACAAACTGTGAAGGGAGACTCTGAAGACAGACCCCTCCACAACTCATCTCAATTTTGTTCTGTATCATTTTAAAGAAAAACAAAAGCCAGACACGGTAACTATGATCTAGTATCCAGGGAAGCAGAGGCAGGAGAAACAAGATCAAGTCTGCTTGGGATGTAAAGCAAGTTCAAGGCCAGCTTAGGTAACTTAGCAAGACTCAGACTCAAAGGGAAAAAATAAGGCCTAGGGTATAGCTCAATGGCAGAGCACTCCCCTAGGTTCACTCCGGAGGAGGAGGAGGAGAGGAGGAGAAGAGGGGAGGGAGGAGATGGAGAAAGGGGAGGGGAGAGAGGTACAAGAGGAGCCAGTGGTCAGTCTGGCAATGTTAATGCTTGCTTCACACAGGGGCCCGAAGGCCCAAAGGCTGGCCATGCGGGCATCCTGAACTGAAACTGCTAGTTAGAAAGAGCCCTCTTTTAAAGAGCGTTTCCCCTTCTGTTTTGTAACTTTTTATTCCGGGGTATCAATAGGCTGTAAATTACTTTGTAAACTTTGTAAAGAAGAGGTTTAAAGGAAATACAAACAGCACCTGTGTTACAGGAAGGGATGTCCTTTTTAGTCTATTCTTCCAGCCACCTGCTCTCTGCCATTACCTCATTAACCTAAGACCCTGGAGAAGTCTGCATGCCTGGGGACACCTGCCATGTGCTCTCATGTGTAGACTTGTCACTGCAGGAGACAACAGGACCACCATTCCAACCCCTGACCTTCCTGGTCTTCACACACACACAACATTCCTTTGTTCCAATCCCAGCAGACTGGAGTTAGGGATGCAAAAGGAAGGCCCAAATACCTGCTGCCAGGACCATCTAGGGCTAGGCCCCAAATGCATGCATAAGGAAAGACTCATCCACCCTGTACCACCCTGGCCCTGTGCTACGAAACTCACAGTTATAAAGCAGTTGGTGACATAAAATGTCAGACAAACTCAGAGGGAAACAGAGCCACATGGAGTAGGGAACACTGTTGCCAACCCTTGAAGGCAGCTTGACAAGAATAAACACAGAGAAGTCAAAGAGCCTATAACTATAACTCCCTTTAAAACAGAATTACTTCTCTATTTCATGCTAAAGAAACAGACCAAGGAAACAGAGAGACGCCTGGCCATCCAGAGCATATGTGAGAAATAACAGTCAAGGAGAAAGTCCACAGCAGGATCGAAAAGTTATTACACTGCAAATCTTGGCTTTGACCCTGGCTCAGAGTCTTTTATTCCTGGTAGAGAACAAGGCTAATTCTGGACCTAAAAGGACAAAAGGGGGCTATTGTTTCAATGCAACTGTCACACCTGGCATCTCCCACGCCAGCAGAGAGTTCTATGCACCAATTTAGCAGAAGAGCCTGCAATATAAGCAAGAACATGGCTCCAACCTGTCAGTGCCCGTAGCCTGGGAATTGGTGTGCACATTTCATGTGGATAATTGGCTAAATGAAGAAACTCAATACTGAAAATGCCTTGGCCTATCTCTCAACTACATACAGGTACATGAAGCCAAAATATCGACAAGTCAAATTGAAAACTTAAAATCCAGTAAATGCTAGATCTGTTCTATGTCACAGAACAGACTAAATAAATCTGAGCACCACAAAGCTGTTTGGAGATGATCTTTGATATAGAAGTGCATGAGTGGCCAGAAAGTCTTTCTTTATGACATGGTGAGGCAACTCCTGATACTTCACTCCCTATGTGTTCTATACTGTGAGTACTGAGTTACAGTTATAGATCCCTGAGCCACAAGCAACTACCAGAGGCAGAACAAGGCACCCACCCTCAAGATTCATGCTTCTCTTTCCTGATTATATTTGCTTATTAAACAGCTATTTCTTCTGAATTCAAACTGCCCCTTCCCAGAAAGGCCCTAAGACTTAAAAAGTAAAAGCAACTTGCAAGGTTCATGGAGATCCTGAAAGTTACACAACCAAAAAGATTCCTCTAAAAAACAGCAAGCAATTGCTCAGGAGAAGGGACTCTCTAGCCAGCCAAGCTATCTGCAAGTTGATTAAGAAGTTCCAAGAAGGGGCTGGAGAGATGGCTCAGTGGTTAAGAGCATTGACTACTCTTCCAGAGGACCTGAGTTCAATTCCCAGCATCCACATGGCAGCTCACAACTGTCTGTAGTTCCAGGCAAATAAATAAAAAAGTTTTTTTTTTTTTTTTTTTTTTTTTTTTTTAAAAAAAAAAAGAAGTTCCAAGAAAACAGCTTTTGGAGCTGTCACTCATACTAAGGTGAGCATCTTGGCAATACAGCTGCCTTTGAGTCTCCCATGCTCCTGTCGGGAATCCCAATAAACTCACTTGTCCACTAAACTAACATAGGTGGAATCATTTCTTTGGTCTGCCATCTGGACCCACCTGCAATGAATAGGCATTTGTTCCCATCCCTTCAGCAAAAATCACATGACACAGTACCAAACCACCCAAGGCCTTCCCTAACTCAAAGGACTAACAAACTTTAAAACTGTCTCCCTGGAAAGGTCCTTCCTAGGGCTGTGCTGAAGGTATGAGGGAGAAAATACAAATGAGTAGTAAATAACGAGCAACTCACTATCTGCTGTCCATAAAACCCTGACTTCTAGTCATGGTAGCTACACGAGCCTATATTCCCAGCACGTGGGAAGCCAAGATAGGACAACTACCATGAGTTCACAGAGCCTGCGCAACAGAGTGAAAAGGGCCTCAAAGAAAAAGGATTTGACTCGTGGTCCTGGGAAGTAAGAGTAGAAAGAGCCCATATGAAACCAACAATCCAGGCTTTGCCCACTACCATCATCCTTAAGTGAGCACCTTCATTCTAGGCCTCACTGAAATGGGGACACCTACTACCTGGACAGAAGAGTTAATTTGCAAGAGTGTACAGCAGATGGTTAGCCCAGCATCTCAGATGCTGCAAGGGCTCCATCTATGGCTTTCTGAACTGTCAATGACTCAGAAGAAGAATCGGTTTAGTTCAGGTAAAAATAGAAAGCAGCAAGTGTTGAAAGTGTCTATGGAGAGGGCTTGCTAGCTGTTCAGTCTATACCACTACATAGGTACCTTGGGCATGACTTCAGGATGCATTGATCATATGGGTGCAAAACATCCTTTAATCCCCTCCAGTCATGCCCCTCCATCCAGCCACACCCCTCCAGCCCTCATACAGACTGCTCTAAGGTATCTGAGCCTCTAACCATCCACTGGCAGGTGTCATATAAGGCCAGTTAATGCTGCCTGCTCATTCAAATGGAAAAGCACCAGCTATTTGAAGAAATACTGAGAATATGCCCACTGTACAGAGGCCTTGGAGGGTTTCAAGGCCTGCATGGGTGCAGCAAGGTATTAAAGAAAGGATCCAGAAGCTAAGACCACAAGCTACATACCACAGTTGTAATAAAGTACAGGACCAGACATAAAAAATGAGACAGTCCTGCCAGGCCTTCAGCAAACGCAGACAGACAGACACACAGACAGCACACACACACTCAAGCACATGTCGGGGATTCACTAAGTCACACTCAATGACAAATCACTATACTGAGAATGTCAAAGCAATAGGCATTATTTCTCCAAATACGGCCTAAAAGCCAGCAGCATCCGTGCCACCTGCAACGTGTCAGCACAGCCGACTTTCAGGCCTCACCCAGTCCTCCCACAGCAGGATCTACAGTTTATTTTGATTATTAAAACATACTAATTAAGCTGAGTGGTAGTGGTGCACACCTTTGATCCCAGCACTCAGAAGGCAGAGGCAGGTGGATCTCTGTGAGTTTGAGGTCGGCCTGATCTACAGAACTAGTTCCAGGACAGTCAAGGGCACACAGAGAAACCCTGTCTCAAAAAACAAAACAAATAAATAAAACTCATATTAATAGAAAACACTGTGATATATCAGTACATGAATATGTCCTGAGAATCGGGGTTTTAACAGATACCTTAGCAACTCAGCCTGAGAGTAGAACCCTACAGTCCACTCAGATAGGGCTGTGATAGTTGACTTGAGTTTTTATGTGATCTCTCCCTTCTTGTTGAACCGAATGGTTGGTGTGTACTTGGTAAATGTCAAGTGAATGGGCAGTCTACCCGATAAAAGAAGACGTCTGCATTGTGACAGTACAAGAGCACTGGCTGTTTTTCCAGAGGTCCTGAGCTCAATTCCCAGCAACCACATGGCGGCTCACAACCATCTATAATGACATCTGGTACTCTCTTCTGTACACTATATATACAATACAATATATACAATAAGTAAATATTTTTAAAAAAAAAAAAAAGAAAGATTCTTTAAGGATGGAAAGAGAGGAAGACAGACAGAGAAAAGTGTGAACACTTGAGTGGGGGAAAATGTGGCAGTGGATGTAACAGGCTGAATGAAGAGGTATGTATATGCCCAGGAAGTGGTTGCTAGGGAGACCATGGTACCTTCATTTGCCATCATGTGGATGGTCCTCCTATAGGCCAGAAGTAATAGCCAATAGAACTGGAGTATGATGGGAGAGAAGGGAGGAAATAGGAGAATAAAAACGGTATGCTTGGCTCTGGTGGTAGCTTTTGGTGAGGACAGAAAGGTCACATGTAGATTTTCAGCTGCTATCTCTAAGGCTTTTGGAACTGGGCCTAAGAGAGCCTGGCTTTGACAGGCACATCCAACCTTTTCACATTGCAACATAATGTTGTTATCTACAAAGTTCAAGCTGGAGTACCATGCAATTGAGTTATCAAAGATATACAGATAAATATAGTCATATACATATAGATAATAATAGATAGACAGATAGATAGATAAATAGATAGATAGATAGATAGATAGATAAAGATATATATCACCAAAAAGGTCATGTTTTAAGTAGTTTCATGATTTGTAAGGATCAAATTTATAGTTATTATAGAGCATACACAACCAGTGGCTAAAGGTCAATTGTGCCTACATGGAATGAGCCCATTGACGTGGGATGTCTTTCTGTATGCCATGAATTATCATTAGATAATAAAAGAACTGTTTGGCCTATGGCAAGCCAGCTTATAAGCAGGCAGAAAATCCAAGAAAGAAGATACAGTGAGCTGCCACTGAGACAGCAAGAGGTAAAGGAACTCAGGTAAGCCACAAGTCATGTGTCAAGACACGGATTAATAGAAATGGGTTAAGATGCAAGAGCTAGCGAGCAAGAAGGCTGAGCCATGGGCCAAATAGCATGTAATGAATATAAGCTTCAGTGTGATTATTTGAGGCTAAGAGGATGAGGGCAGATCTGAACCTTGGGGCTAGGCTGAGCCACAAACTTCATACTACAACCCATCAACCATGCCTGGCTGAATTCTTTTAAGTGCTGCTCACAATCTCTTTAGGCTCTTGAAACAGCAATATAGACATTACTCACAGTCTTCAACAAGCTGATCCAGGAATTCAGGGACATCCAAGCACCAGAGGGGCCTTGATTCCAGTCCAGATGTTATCCTGCAGCAATGCACTGGCAAAGGAAATACAAATGTCAGTGCAAAGACCTTATCAAGAAATGTATTAATTAGTCAGTTGTGATGGTGCATGCCTTTAATCCCAGCACTTGAGAGGCAGTGGCAGCAGAACTCTAAGTTAGAGGCCAGCCTGGTCTATAAAGCGAGTTTCAGGACAGCCAGGACTATACAGAGAGACCCTACCACCAAAAAAATAAAAATAAGAATAAAAAAAAAAATTAGTTAATCACTCATTGCTATAACAAAATACTTGATTTAAAAAAAAAAAAAAAAAGAACCTAAGGGAAAAAAGGCTCATGTGCTCACTTTTCAAGAGTACAGTCCATGAAATGAGGACAGCAGGAACATGAAGCAGAAGGCCACATCATCCAATCAGAAAGCAGAGAGAGATGAATGCTGGTGCTCAGCTCATTTTTTTATTCAGTGCAGGGCTCCAGCCCATGGAATAGTGTTATCCACATTTACTGGTCTCTGCACCTCAGTTAACCCAATCTAGAAACTCTCTCGGAGACATGCCCAGAGGCTTGTTTCCATGGTGATGCTAAATCCCATCAAACTCAATCAGGATGAACTATCACAGCAGGGAGCCACATCTTCACCCAGTGAACACTCCTGATTGGATTTGAGATTATGAAGAGGGAGAAGTGGAATTCCTGGTCTCCAGGCACAGAGCAGCCTTGGAGCTGGCAAACTCCCCATCTTCTGCCTGAAAAAGGGGCTCCATCTACCAGCTGCAGACCAACCATAGCCACTCAGCCCAGACTGGGAGTACAGGGACCCATGGAAACCAGTGATTTAAGATTTGCTGTTCAGATATGGTGCCAAAGCAGGCCTTGCCCCAAATCAGCAGCACGAGATCAGAACCAACAACAGGCAGTTACCTTCTTAATAAAACTCTGTGTTGGAACAAATATTATTATTGTTCTGTCTGGTTCTAAACAAGGGAGGAGACAAAATAGCCTATTATTCCAAATCTTAACCATTTCAATAATTCATTTCCTCTCTCTCCTCTCTCTCTTCTCTCTCTCTCTTCCCTCCCTCTGTCAGTCAGGCGCTCTCAGTCAATCTCTCTCTCTCTCTCTCTCTCTCTCTCTCTCTCTCTCTCTCTCTCTCTCTCTCTCTCTCTCTCTCTCTCTCCCTCTCTCTCTCCTCTAAACCAGCCAAAGCAAGGTTCTGTTCCACAAAACTATTTTCTGTGTGTGGAAGAAGAGCATCTGAAACCACCAGCAAGAAATCTAAAGACACAAAAAGCAAATCCAGACCATTGAGATGGAAAGAACACAGACCAAGAGAAAAATTCTATCTCTGCACTTCAGGTTGGCAGACATGGAAGAGCCTTGAATCTGAGATGTTCTCCACAGGCTAATGTTTCATTCTTGATCCCCTGGTTGCTAATGCTACTTTGGGAGGCTGTGGGACTTGACAGAGACAGAGGGTAGCTAAATTAAGTCAGTGGTGGCATGCCTTTGAAGGGTAGAACTGGCCATCACCAAGTGGGGAAACTTACATACACTTCTGCCATCTGAACTCCACTATACATTCATTCTTCACCACACCAGGATGAACCAACCCCTCTAAAACTGTGAGCCAGATCTACGCTCTTCTCCCGAGAGGAGAGTTGTTTCTGTCAGGTGGTGTGGTTACAGAGATAAAAAAAATTAATTAATATGAGAGGCCAAGGGACCAGAATCCTTTCCAGGAAATGCTTAAGGGCCATAGATGAGATTCAAGGGACCAGGACCCATCCCAGAAAATATTTAGGGACCATAGATGAGATTCAAGGGACCAGAACCCAACCTAGGAGATGCTTGAGGACTATTGGAATCAGAACATCTTAAAGGATGGCAAACTGACTCCTGTCTGTTTCATTTTGATGAAATGAAATACACAATCAAAATGCTCATTCTGTAGGAAATGAGGCTTCTGATTATGGTCTGGGTTCTTAAATTAAATCTTTACTGAATTATATGTTGAAACATAATCCTCTAAACAGTTGCCTCTCCCCTTGGGTTTTAGCTGCAGCTGGTCCTGACTAACCACTGCAGCCCAGCAGCTTATGCCTAACCCATGGATGCCATAACAGCTCAACTGTGAACCGGGGAGTAAGGTAAGGCAGAAGAGGTAAGCCCAAGGCACTCGGCTGATACAAAATCAGACAAATCTCTTCACTCTGGAAACACACAGCTGAATAAACTTCACATGATGTTGGCTTCTACAAAGTATAATGATTTTCCGACTTTGAGGAAGGGGCTGTCGATCTTTACCAATCTGAGTAGCTGTGTCTCTTTGGCAATCATTATTATGTTGGTTTAATTCAGTTATATTAGTTGTATTCTGTCTGCAGAGTCAGTTCCAACTTCTCTCCCCACACCCCATATGCTCTAAATGGGGATTTGGATCTGTTTCCCCAAAGATCCATTACTTTTTTTTTATAAGGCAAAGTTTAGGTTTCTTTTGCACAAAGCAGAATTCAGACAGTGAGGTCATTTGTTTGGAAACTATAGCAACCACTCCATTATTTTTTTCCTTCTGTGTTCACATTCTAGTTATGCTGGATCATGAGAAGGAGACAGAGATTTCAGAGAAAAATGCAAAGGCTTCTTAGGCCACCCACAGCATGGTCAAGGTCTCCACACTGGGATACCCAGGCACATAGCTAACTGATCACTTCCCATCCAAAACCCAATAAAGACACAGACAGACCAAATATAAGTCTAGAAGTAGTCCGCAGATACATCTAAACAATCATAAAACCTTCCCACAATGTCCACAACATTCATTATTCTTAAGGGAGAAAAGGGATCAGGAGTAGGGAGCACTACAAAATCCTCTGAAAATCCAATGGCCCTTTTTGCCTGGAAGGAGACCAGCATCAATTGTGTATCCAGTGTCTGTTCCTCAGTGTACGGATCCCCATATTCCAGAAGCCCTCTCCTATAATTCTCTCAACTCCCCCCAAGCCATCCACAAGCAGAGTCTGAAAGAAGGCCTATTCTGTGAAGTCATCACATGAGCAGGGAATGCTGGTTTCTTGAAGCAGGTGCAGTGGATAGTGTGGCTCTCCTGGCAGCCAGGACTGCTCAGAACTGCTGGAGGTCTTATCAGCCTCAGCAGAGATCTTCTCTTACAAAACTCAGTACTCAATTTTTCAAGATTAGTAGTAATAACGATAGATTAAAGCACATAAAAATATGCGTAGTTCTAATGCGAGACAGAAAGGGAGTAGATCCATATGGGAGGGGAAGCGGGGAAGAACTGGGAGGAGTGAGGGAGGGGGACACCATCATCAGAATGTATGAGAAAAAAATATTATTAATAAAAATTTAGAAAATAAAAACAAGCAAATAAATAAACAAATATGCATAGTAATCATTTTGCTCTTGTATGAAAACCAGATTATCTACTTATTATTTTTATGGACGTCCCATATTTTAGTGAACTTTAAACATAATTTTGTTTCTTTTTAAAGAGAACTTATATTCTTTTTAATTATATGCATGGAGGTAGGAATATATATGCAAATTCATGCAGGTGTCCACAGAGACTCAATTCCTGGAGCTGGAGTTAAGGTACATGTGAGCTGCCCAATGTGGGTCCCAGGAATCAGACTAGAGCAGTGTGTGCTCTGACTGCTGAGCCATCTCTCCAGCCCTTTTCTTTTTGTAAAGACTGATTTATTTTTATATACATGTGAATGCCTGCTTTTCTGTATGTGTAACACATATTATCAGATGCCCTGGAGGCCAATAGTGGGTGTCAGACCGCTGAAATGAGTTACGGGAAGGTGAGAACCACCAGATATGGATTCTGGGAACTGAACTTGGGTTCTCTGGAAAATCAGAACCATCTTCCAGCCCAGTAAGTTTGTTATCTTAAAAATCATAGTCTCAGATCATATTTATTTCAAAAACCAAGAGTATTTTTCCACTAATAATCTACATGGGTATTTTATTTTTTATATGTTACTATGTCTTCACATCTAAGTATCAATATTTGGACCCTCTAAAAATAATCAGCATTTTCATTTTTAAGACAGTGATGTTGATCACCTCTTGGGGAAAGAAAGGCATGGACTCCATGGGTGTTCATTTTATGCCTTGTAACTGATCTCTCCCAACTATGCTGGCCTTGAACCCCTAAGCTCAAGTGATTCTCCTCAGCAACCTACCTAAATGTGACTACAGGGAGTTACCACAGTACTTGGCCTTGAAAACCTACCTAGACATTTCAGAAAACAAAACGACGTAAACAAAAACAGAAACCACAAAGCAGATTCAGGCCAGTGACAGGGATCTCCCAGGGTTGTTTGAAAATTATTCTCAGCCCATTTTAAGATAGCAGAAAACTGTGAGTTGAGCCCCAGAGCTTGTCAAGAGTGGGGTCTGACAAGCCAGGCAGAAGGCTCCAGAGATGTTGTCTATAAATACATCTTTGATTTGGAAAGTCTCCACCCTGGTACAGTCCTGCATTCTGAGCTCATGCCATGCTGGGCCAGCACTGAGTATCTGTGCACCCAAGGGTCTTCTGTGACACATTCTGCAAGTCTATTTCCTGCAGCACATTGTGTTACCAAGAACAATGCTCTTCGGCTATGCTTAGAAGCTGAGGGACAAGAAGGGCCAGACATTCCGCAGATCAGGGAGGATCCTGCTTCCTCCTGCAGAGGTGCTAAACCCATGTTCCTCCACCCTCCCCATCCCATACCTCATCCTCTTTGCCTTTCCTATGAAAATTCTGTTTATTGACTGAATCAAATCAAGTCATCTATTGACCATAAAATGGATAAAAGGTAGAGAGATGTGGAGAGTGCCTCAATCTCTAGCCCTCCCCACGCTTACCAGAAGCATCTTGACCGAATTAGTGAGTAAGAGCATGCCATCCAGACTGTTCTGAAAGTCTCACTGGAGACAGAGTTTGTCATCTTTTAAGTTAATATCCTCATTCCTTTCGGCTTGCTAAAACAGGAGGCGTGGAGAGCAGAAGATTGATTTAAATAAATAAATAAATAAATAAATAAATAAATAAAACACGTTATTTCTGGATATGAGGTTCATAACCAGACAGAGCCTTCATGGCATAACATGACGAAGTAAGAGAGTAAAAGCGTAAGGGGAGTTAAAGTGGCCTTGGCAAGAAAACCTCCTATAGTTTGTATAGAATGCGTGCCTGTGGGCAGGTGCGCATGTGCCTACCTAGAGGTCGGAAGTCGGCCTCACATGGCACTCTTCAAGAGCTGTCTACTTTGGTTTTTTTTGAGACAAGGTCTTTCACCAGGCCTTGGGGCTCCTTGATTAGGCTACACCAGGTGACCAGCTCTGCTTGGGATCACAAGCATGTGTTATAATGCTCAGCTTTTTACATAAATGCTGGGAACCTATCCAAGTTCCCAGGCACGTGAGGCAAGCATATTTAGCCCAGACCAAAACCTACTCTTAAGATAACTGACCTACTCTCGTGCCAATGGCGTTAGTCCATGTGTGTCCCTCACAGCCTCTACCAGGCCCAACTACTCGTAATATTCATTGGGAATTAAGACTACACACAGGGACTTTGAGAAACATTTAAATTTCAGTAGTGATAATGGACAAAAATTGACACTGATACTTAGTAACATTTTGCCCTGGCTTTAGGCATTGCACATGGACCCAATAGCCAGGAAAAGCATACAGGCCTAATTGTACTAGTTCCATTTCTTCTACTGGGGGTCTCTCTTATTTAAAAAAAAAAAAAAAAAAAGTCTGCTATTTTAAAAAGCAAAACAAGGAACACAAAACCAACTTTTCAAGATGTTAGTGTGCATGTGTGTATTCATGAGTGAGAGTGTATGTTCCCGTATATGAATGCACATACAATTCTTGACCAACTCACAATCATAGTTTCACAGGGAAAGCATTGTTAAGAGCTCAGGAAAAGACAAACCTTGCCAACTCCAAAAGAACAAAGGGTTTCAGCATTGGGAACATAATGACCTCAATCCCTCAACCCCCGCCACTAATTCTGTACATGGGGGGACCCTTTTCCAATTTGGAGTGTTCCCTTATAAGTACCGTTTCTGCCCTGGAGGATGGGTGGGAGGATGGTCAAGCCAGGAAACAGATTCCAAAGGTGTCTCTTTGATATTTATCCCAGACAACTCACTGGCCACTGGGGTTCCTCCACCAAGCAGAGGGCTGGAGCTCTCAGTGAGAGACCTCAGCCTACCCACAGGCATTAGTCAGTACATCCAGCTGCTAGTTCCTGTCCAGTGAGGGTCTGAGCCAGGATTGAAATGCATTGTCTAATAACAGCCAACCCTGTGTCTCTGAAGCACTGGCAACTAACCCTTAGTTCCCAATGACTCAGACCAGCGGGCTCCTCACAGGTCACATGTTCTGGGCTTCATGATGCCTGTTTCCAGCCTTATCACGACAGTCACTGAGAGTGGCCTGGAGCAGATGATGGGGCTCTGGCTGGGACCCAAGCAGGGGCCTGGTTGCCAACCTCCTCTGCTTATTGCCTACAAACCTAAATAGAAAGTATTGAAAGGGAAGTAAACGTCCCTTTCAAGATCTTGAACTTTTGTGAATAACACCACACCCCTTCCCCCATACAGTCATATTCTTATATTCTTAGGCAATATCAAGACAAAATGTTTTAAGTATTTCCTCTGTTCCAGCAGCCCCTCTATGCATTTGTAAAATAGTATTATTTATTTTATACAAACTGTTTCATACCCATGGATGAAAGATTCCTTCAGGAACCCCAACACACACACACACACACAAACACAGCAAATTTACTTATGACCTGACCCATGCTGGTACAGAGCTGGGGTGAAAGAAGAAACAAGATTAAAAATAAATAAATACAGGGGGCTGATGAGGGGCTTGTGCATGTAAAGTGCTTGGGGTCCAAGCAGGCAGACTAACTTTAAATCCCCAGACTCACATAAAAGCAGGGGTGGTAGCATACATTTGTAGTTTCAGTGTCCCTCGAACAAGATGAAAGATGGGTTTAGAAGAAACCCTGGAAGCTTATGGGATGGCTGGGCTGGTGTCCACAGCAGCAAACAACAGAGAGAGGCCATCTCCAGCAGCAAGGGGAAAGATGAGAACTGCGGTGGTTTGGATGAGAATGGTACCCAGAGCCTCATGTTTGAATACTTGGTGTCCAGTTCATGAAACTGTTTGGGAAGGATTAAAAGGTGTGGCTTTGTTGGAGGAGGAGCCTCACTGGGAATCAGCTTTGAGATGTCAAAAGAATCCCACCATTTCCAGCCCTTCCCCATCCCCTCTGGTCTGCCTCCTAGGTGCAGAAGATGTGAGTTCTTAACTGTTCCTGCCATCCTGTCTTTGCTAACCATCATGGTGAGCAAACCTTCTGAAACTAGAAGCCAAATTGAACAGTTTTTTATAAGTTGTTTTGGTCATTGACTTACACAGCAATAGAAAAGTAATCAACACAAGGACTGTTCTAGTTCAGGTTCCTACTGCTGTGATGAAGCAGCATGACCAGAGCAACTTCACGGGGAAAGGGTTTGTTTGGGTCATCTCAGAGGAAGTCTTTACAGAAAACTGGAGGCAGGAGCTGATGCAAAGGCTGTGGAGGAGTGCCGCTTACTGGCTTGCTCCACATGGCTTGCTCAGCCTGCTTTCTTATAGAGAGAGCCCAGGACCACTTGCCCAGGGGTGGCCCCATCCACAATGGGCTGGACCTTCCACCATCAATCCATTGTGGAAGCATTTTCCCAATGGAGGCTCCTTCCTCTCCAGGGCTTCTACCTTGTATCAAGCTGACAGAAAACTATCCAGCACAAGGACCAACATTGCAGGTTATCCTTTGACCTCCACATACAAACATGGCATACTATTTCACCAATACACACACACACACACACACACACACACACACACACACACACACACACACACAGAGAGTACCATTAGAAGGCTGTGCTACTTGGAAGAGGCACCCCAACCTCATGATGACAGTTTTAGAAACCAGCTATCAGCCGCATCTCCTCCCACTTACAAAGCAGCCTCTTCCAGTTCTCTCCCCTCCCACCAGCACCCCCATGCAGCTCACTGCAAGCCCCCATGACACTGCACTCAGCATGTTGCAGATTGTCTCTCTCTTTCAACCAGCAGCTTCTGCAAAGTAAGGCTTGTCCTTTCCTCAGTCAGTACCTGCTGAGGACTCAGTACCAAGACACTGGTGATGAGGAAGGTGGCAGGTGAGAAAGCCCATTCTTACAGGATAAACAGTGTGGAACAGGGGCAGTGTACCAGCTGCAATCCTCCACATTCCTTCCCCTCAACCCCATCTCAAGAATCCAGCATCATTTAGTGACTTTATCATCAGCACTGAAAACTCAAGAGCTAGGGCCTGGGTAGAAAGCTCAGTCAACAAAGCATTGCTAGCTCAAAGGTCCTTGATCCCCAGAATGGTAAAGGCCAGCTGTGATAATACATGCTTATAATCCAGGGAGGTGGAGGCAGGCAAATCCCTGGTCAGTCTGCCTCCTCTACCAGGCAAATACTAGGATAATGAAAGACCCTGTCAGGACCTAAGGAACAACAGCAAAAACAGCAACGGCCTCAAAACACATACACTCATAACCAAATAAACATACACCTTAACTCACATAAAGGGACGGGAGGAAATGAGGAAGGAAAGAAAAGAAAAACCTTAAAAGCTATACTGAAGATAGGAAGGGAAGTCAACAGTCTGGCTAAAGGTCCAGCACGGATGACCATCCAGCTTCCACAGACATCAGTCAGCAGCAGGAAGGCGCTCAGAGCAAAGGGGTCCTGTGGGCAACACTGGGGGTGGGCCAGCTTCTCCTTTCTGGCCTGTGCTTGAACAGAGTTCAAATTTCTTACTTGAAATACCAAGGCCCTCAGACTTCAGGCTCCCAGCTGAACCCTGACTCAGCCCTGTTCCCACGTTTCCCACACAGACACACACCACAGACCAGTCCCAAGAGGGTGTCTGGCGTCTGAGGCTCTCTCCCCACTCCCACCACATCCTGCCCTCACTGTGGAGTCTGCGCTCATCCCCTCCAGAGAAGCTTCTCTTTACCTATCTTTCTGATATAAATATTCCTTCCTCAAAACTCAACACACACACACACACACACACACACACACACACACACACACACCCTCTCCAGCCTCCAACATGACTCTCAGACCCCAGTGTTGGTCTTCACCACGAGGAACTTCACAGTAGATGGCTCCTGTATTAGAGACTTTCCTTGTTGCTGTGACAGATCCCTCACAAAGGCAACAGAAGGTGCAGTTCACTTTGATTCACTTTCAGATCATCCTAATGGAGCAGAAGGCATGGCAGCAGGAACAGCTGGACACATTGCATCCACAAACAGGAAGCAAAGAGCAATGAATGTGAGGACCTAGCTCTCTTTGTCTTGTATATTTAATCCAGGACCCCAGCCAATGGAATGGCATCACCTACACTTATGGGTGTGTCTCCACACCTCAGGCCAATCTAAAAACTCCCTCACAGATTTAGTGAGGTGTGCCTCTTGGGTCAGCCTAGACCTTGTCAAGTTGACAATCCATATTAAGCACCATAGCTCCCTTCTGGATGGCTTTCACCCGTGCCAACTTTTCTTTACACCCTACAGAGCATTTACTACAGACTTTTGTAGACGGTGAGGTCTCGGGTGACCCCACTGGGCTTCCTGAAGGCTGCTTCTAGAAGTAAGTCATACCAGGTCAAAGTGTGGCTCATATGTGCCTACTCCATCAGCATGAAAGACTCTATCACATCAGTTAGTTCCCACTGCCCAGAATCTAGTACACAACAGTCAAACAGCCAGCAGCTAAGTGATTAACAAAGTGGTCACCAAACCTGGACCAAGGCTTGTTTGTCATTCAGGCTCTACCTGTAGACTCACTAGTAGACCAAGCCTGACTTGAACTCATATCAGTCCACCTGCCCCCTGAGCACAGCCTCCACCACGGCCAGCCTCAATTCTCTTAAAGCAGCCTGCAACACTGGGAAGACAGTTCCAATTAAAGTCTTTGCCTTTTGTTTCTACCTAAAGAATAAGCACAGGTCAGGGCCATACCTCATTTAGCAGAGCACTTGTTCGCTAAGCCCTGGGTTCACCCTCCAACACTGCATAAACTGGACACAGTAGCACATGCCTGAAATTCTAGCATTCCAAAGGTGCTGGCAGGAGGAACAACAGCTCAAGGTTATCCTGTGCTATATAGGAGGTTCAAGGCCAGCTCAGGCTACATGAGATCCTACCCTCGCCCCAAAACCATCCCAAGCATTAACACCAAAAGATAATGTTTTTGATGATTTCAGAAACAGATACTGAATGGCAATAGCATCACAACACCCCAATTTTCCCACCTCAGTAAACCTTTGCTGTGAGGGATATGTTTCAACTTTCACATGAACCTTTTTTTTCTTAGAGGCATTTCAAAGAAATTCTCTAACATATTTCCTAGATTTGGTAAACTGAGGTCACACTTAGGTACAGCCTGAGCCCATTCTCTTCCTGGTTTTGTTTCCAAGTTCATAAGCCAGATTAGAAGCCAGGTGCTTAGACTCTTTGAGACTAGAACTATAGCTATCTAGTTTTCCCAGGATCCTCTCTGGTAACAGGTATGTCAACCCACCCAAGAGGCTACACGAAAACTGTGTCTTTCTGCTGCTGCTGTTGTTGCTGCTGTTGTTCCAACTAGAATTCTGAGGTGTAGAAGTAGCATTGGGGCTCCCATAGCCCAAGAATGTCCATGCTCTCTGACCAGAATGAAAGGCAGAGTAGACTCAGCATACCACCAAACTCTGAGAAGCCATTCACAGGGGCTTTCTTCCATTTTATTTATGAAATTCTGTACTCTAGCTTATTCAATATTGGTATGCTTACTTTCATATAAAAACAAGTTTTTAACTTCCATTTTCCCTCAGAAAACTTAAGGTTACCCAACATGTTTTGTCAGAAAACTTAAGGTTACCCAACATGTTTTGTTTGTCTCATAATTTATGTTTATTTCATAAATCCAGGCTTATAACTTAGCCCTTCAGTCCTGTGCCATCTTCTCTTCCTCCTACAGAGAAAAGGTCTACTGCCAAGATATATTGGGCCACTCAACCAAGGAAGGACCTTGGAGGTAGACCAGATCTCTAGACTCTGTTCAGGAGCTCATTAGTCCTGCAGATTCACAGTTCACAGCCCCTCACTCATTCTAACTCATAAGGCCATGGTCAGCCTTTTAATCTCCCCATACACCTACTACATTAGGGGTGTGTGAAGACTGGCAAGCTTCTTCCTCAAGCTTGACTCAAGGTCTATAAAAGGAAGACTGATTGTTTATTGTCACCCAAATGCTAAAACTCTTCAGCTTTGAGAATATTTCTTTCCTAGTCATCATATGTCTTGTTCCCATTCATTCTCATTTGCAAAATTAAAACTGTAAGCTATTTAGTGGATACAGTGATGAAGCCAATGTGACAGTAACCTTCCAGTTGCTATGGCAGATGCCTGAGGTCAACAACTTCCAAGGAGGTAATATTCATTTTGGTTCCTGGTTTTGAAGCATCCACCCCACAGTCTCTTAGCCCCACCATGTTGGACCTGTAGTGAAGCAGGAAAAACATGGTGAGGTAAACCTGCTCACCTTGTGGTTGGAAAATGTTGAGCAAGAGAGGAGAGGCTGGAGTTCCAATCACTCCTTCCTGCAATGACCTAAACTTCTTTTCACTAAGCTCTGCCTCCTACAGTTTCCTCTACCTCCCAACAGTAAAAAGGCTTCACCAAACCTGCAATACCCAAGACCTCAGGAAACACTGCAGATTTAAACTCTAGCAGCCAGGAGCATCATCATCTACAGTGGCAGTGAAGACTAAAAACAAGACCAAGGGCACATCTACTCAAAGGAGGAAACCTCATCACAAGCACAAGGCTCAAGTGAGAGCCTTCCTATCCAGTTTTTGAGCCAGGGCTAGCTACTATAACTACACAATTGAGTAAATAGTAAAAATTCTAGTTGTATACTTCACATTGCAAAGTAAAATGGGGAAAGGGCCACACTAATAATAAAGTCATGTTTAGGAACTAAAGAATGTCATATATACATTTTGTTGATCATTTATGCACGCTTGCAGGGGGTATCTGTGTGCCACAGCATGCACATATAAATCACAGGACAACCTTGCCTGCTTGAGATATAGTTTCTAATTGTTTGCAGTTGCATTTATCAAGCTAGCTGACCCCAGACTTCTAGAGATTCTGCTGTCTCTATCTTCCGTCATGGTGTAGACTGTGAGTATTACAAATGCATGCTATGCTATCATGAATAGCTTTACATGGGTTCTGGGGATCCAAACTCAGGTCTTCATGTTTGCATGACAAACACTTTACCCATTGAGCCATCTCTCCAGCCATCATACACATATTAACACAGTAGATGTAAACAGGGAGCAATTTCTATCTCTAGAGGACATGTGTTTTTAGCTGTCACAGCTGCAAGGAGCAGGTGTGTTATTGTCATTTGTATAGCAGAGGACAAGAACGCTGCTAAATACTCCACAAGGCAGAGGATATCCTCCACAGCAAGAACTGTTGTCTAACCTATATGTCAGTGGTACTGAGGGGGAAAAGCCTCAGCCTAACAGCACCAGGAAGAGATGCGAGCCATACTCTTCCTGGCAGTAGCCTGCTTGGTCTGGACATAGTTGAACTTCCGTAGTCCCAGAAGAGGTATGGAGGTAGAGAGGATGGCCTGTTTGAAAGATTTATATCCACTCAACTGCATCCAGTACTAATTCTCAAGCCTTCTGGTTTAGTGACTCTTCAGGTCTAAGGGGTTCTTCCCAGTAAGCCTTTCAAAGCCTTACAGCATTTGCCAAGGAAAAAGGAGCAATGCTGAAGGTGGGCACTGCTCCACACAGCCAGCCACCAAAGGCTCCCCTGGGGACATCACAGCCGCATTTTAATTCTAAAACTCTATGATTCTAGTTAGTCAACAAGAGCACAGACACAGACACTTCACTTTGAATTCTAAGTTCTGATTTGCAAAAATGTGCCAACCAAAGAAGGAGAAAAAAATTATGACCTCAGGTATATGCAATATATATATATATATATATATATATATATATATATATATATATATATATATATAAAGATTTTTGCATTCCCATTGTTCTTGGCAACCATACACCAGTCCATCACCCTGACTTTCAGGGTAGACCAAGTACTATACCAACTGCTTTCTGGACAGAGAAAGTACATGACAGCCTTGCCAGTCCTAAAACATTCTCTTTTGGCTCAGTCTATACACACAGCTCTGCAGAATACACGGCTTCTCAGAGAGGCTGACTACATACACACACACACACACACACACACACACAGAGAGAGAGAGAGAGAGAGAGAGAGAGAGAGAGAGAGAATCTGTCTCTAGGACAACAGAGTATAAAAGCCGTTTAAAAAGAAAAAAGGAATTCCTCCCTTGTAGGATAAGCAGTATAACTAACAACTAACTCACCAGGCTACAGAACAGGCTTAACATTCTAGAATTCTAGACCCGGTTACAAGTTTGTCATTATATCTTCTCTTTGGAAGACGGTAATCAAGAAGAGTAAACCATGGGTCTAGTCTAGCAATGCTTCATCCAAGAGCTCCAACATCTCCATCACACATGATAGCAAGAAATCTCCAGACAGCAAGTTGCAGCAAGCAGCTATGCTACAAGTGGCAGAGGACTCCCAGAAGAGAGAAGGGTGAGGTCCCTGCTAAGGCTGAAGCAAACAACATATGTGAATGCTGCTAAGTAGAGGCTAAAGGGCTTAGCGCATTTCCTCTGCCTCCAAAAAAAAACCGCCTCCACTCACTACAGATTTCCTAGCGTATCCATCATCCGCAAAACAAATGAGATGACCCAGAGATCATTCAGAGAGTGCAGAGCACTAGTGAACGTTCTGAGAACCTCTACAGGCACCCACATGCTGGCACTTGGCAACAGAGAGTTAATGTCCTGGGGCCAAGGCTGCCTCTCAGCATGTTCAAATGTGAAATCATAATAAAGACACTGAGGGATTTAGTCATGAGTCCTCCCCTCCACCATCAGATGGAATGGCAAAAATGCAAAGTGCTGAGAGCCAGGACAATTTCATTTTCCTCCTAACCACGCAAAGAATTTGCATTTAAAATGAGCATCTCATCAGCCTTCCAAGAATGCTCATCACTGGCTGCTACATTAGCAAGAATAAAAGTGATCCCATGCAATCCCACATTTCTCATTATCAAAACCAAAGTATCTGGTAGCCTTGCAGGCCACAAGACTCTACTAGTTAGCTGCTTCTTGAAAGGCAGGTGCCAGAGCAAGACACAAAGTGTAATCAAATGAATAAGAGGAAACAAGGTGGCAACATTGCCCTGGGATCAGGCTTTACTTTCTCTAGCATGTCACAAGGTCAAGCTAAGAGGCATCAGGAAACAAGAGGTACATATGGAAACCAAAGTGGAAGCCAACAGATGAGGGAGCGGGGAACCACTATCATTTCTTCAGCAGCTATTAGCTGCATGACAACCAGTACAGGGCAAACATTGGGAGCCTTACCCAGACAGTGTGAGGTCACCCAGCCAGGAAGGCAACAGTGACAGACATTGGTAAGATCTCTAAGTTAGTAACAGTGGTGGTTGGAATCCTATTTAAAAAGCAGAACTTATTTTGTGTGTTTGTATTTATGTACATGTGGTCATGTGTGTGTGGGTGCATGTGCACATCTGTGCATGTGTATAGGTGTCAAAGGTTTCAGTCTCATTCTTCAGTGACTATCCTTGTCTTCCGTGACAAGCTCTCTCTCTGGTTTGGGGTTTGCAGATTTGTCAAAGCTGTCTGGCCAGTGAGCCACAGAGATCTGCCCGTCTTTGCCTTTCAGTGCTGGGGTTACAAGTACAAACCACTGTGCCTGCTTCTTCACATGGGTTCTGAGAGCCTGTGTGGGCAGCACTTAACTGATTACAACAGCTTGACTTTTGAACTTGACTTCTGAAGAGGGACAGATGCAGAGGAGAGCATCAGGGCATTTTTCTCAACTCCTCAGCCACCAGGGGTTGGGAAAAGGGCAAACCAGTGGGTGGTGACTCCACACCCAGGGTAGGTTTTAAGTTTATTAAATACTGAAGAGTCTTTTCTCGTCTTCATTCGCTAATAAGGCTACAGGATGGAAAGGAACACACAAAGCCTCAAAAGAGGTTAGGAGAACTGTCAGAGCTACAGGACAGGGGACCTCTACCCTAAAGGAGCCTTCAGGGTTCTCATGACCCAGCCACCCACCAACCTCTGAGATACAGGAGACGTCTTGGGTATCTTTAGCAGTTGTTGTGCCTCCTCCCATATCCTCTGTCTAGTGGAGGCTGCTCCAGAACTTTGGTCCGGAAAGGTTTTCAATAGCATTAGATAGCTAGATGATTTCCTAATGGGAACATTTTAATTAAGAATGAAACATAAGGCCTTACAAGGAGAAAAGAGAACTCTCCAGAGGGTATTGGTCCAGCCCAAAGCCTCCATGTGGTTCCCATTCCCACCATGGCCTTGCACCAGGTTGCCTTCAAGCCTGATCTTCTGGAGAAGGCCTATCCCAGCGGGCAAGGGCCACACCCATAACTCAAGGACATTTCCTCCTCAAAAATCTCATCCAGTCTACAGCATCCAACTCTTCCTTAGCTGCACCCTCTAGCTAAGGAGACTTTTCCTGCATCCCCAAAGCATGACACTGTACCATGTTCCAGAGTCACCATCCAGACTTGGCAAATGTCCACCCTGGGAATCTAGACCCTCACAATATGGGGAAGATGAGTCAATGGTTGAAAACCAGGAACCCAGTGAGTGGGCGGGGAGTGCTTGTTTCCAAAACACAGGGCCCTAACAACCTTCCAGCTAGCTCTCTTGAGTGAACAGCCCAAAAGCTGTTTGGTAAGCCCAGGCTGGTGGCCAGCTATGAACAGCACAGAGATCAGGCCTGCTGCCTGGCCCTTTGCTGGAGGCTGCCATGAAATGATTCACTAGGAAGCTGTTGCTGGTGTCATTCTTGTGCCATTTAGTTTATTTTTAAAAACAAAAATCTAACCAACCAACAAACAAAACCCAGACATAGTCCTTCACCTGGACATCTGCGAAGAAACTTAATCCACACCCTACGGATGTGGATTCACCTCAGTGGGTAAAGAGCTTGCTGCATTTGTATGGCACTCTGGATTCAAGCCCCAACACTACATAAAACCCAGGCAGAGTGGTGCAAGTCTGTAATCCCAGAATTTGAGAGGTAGGGGAAGAAACCTATAACTACATAGCAAGTTTGAGGCCAGCTTTCGCTATATAAGACAGCCTGACTAACTGGGGGAAGGGGAGCCTGCATCAGCAGCTTGTCCAGAATCTGCCACTATTTATATTTTCCCATGCACTCTGAGTCACTCTTGAGCCAACAGCAGTGTCCCGCAGCATCCTGCGTACTCTACCCGTGTGAGGGCACTGCACCTGGCTGCTTGTTCTCAGTCTTCTTTCAACTCTTTAGACAGCCATGCTAAACAGCCTCGCTCTCTGCCAGCCACACCCAGTGTACCCTGCTCCTTCTGGCATCCTAGCGCCCGGGGCAGGCTGGGCCCACAGTGGACTCTCGGTAACTGTTTACTCTTTCATTGAGTGCACTGGAAAATGCAGAGCAAACATACTGGAAATGCCTTCTCTGGATATAAGCCCACCACATCAAAAGGCATAGAGAAGATTATCCATGTTAGCTACAGTCATCAGAGCTGAAATTAGGAAAGCTATCCCAGTACCCATGTACATAAGGACAGTGCTATAGTTTGAATATGAAATGCCCCAATAGGGGGTTGTAAATATGAGTTTATTTTATATTATTGTAGGTGTATGACTGTTTTGCTTTCCAGTATGTCTGTGCATTATATATGCTTGCAGTGCCCACAAAGGTCAGAAAAATGTGTCAGATCCCCTGAAACTACAGTTACAGATGGTGTGAGATGCCAGATGATGGGAACAAACCTGAGTCCTCTAGAAGAGCAGCCCATGATCTTAACTGCTCAGTCAGCTCTCCGACTCATGTATTTTAACACTTTGGTCCTATGTTTGGGGAGGCTGTAGAGAAAATGAGTCACTGGGAGTAGCCCTGGAGACTTCATAGCCGAGCCACACTTCCTGTTCACCCTTGGATTCCTGAATGTGGGTACAATGTGATCTGTCCACCCCCTGCTCCAGCCGCCGCCATGTCTTCCCCGTGCCATAGTGGAAAGTAAAGAATCCTTTGGGGTTGTAAGCCAAAATGGAACTTCCTTTTTTTGGGGGGGGGGAATCCTCACTATGTAGCTCCAGCTGTCCTAGAACTTACCATGTAGTCTAGGCTGGCCTTGAACTCATAGAGATCCAACATGTCTCTGCCTCTCACGTGCTGGGAGGTGTGCGCCACCACACCAAGCTTCAAACCTTCCTTCCTTAGGCTGCTTTTTGACAGGTAACTAAATGACAGAGATGGAGGAACGGGACACGAGGGTGAGACTGACTGACCCACAGCCCTCGTGACAAGTCAAACAGCTCCTCTAGATATTATGCTGGGAAAAAGGCAATTGGAAGCAGAAGGGCTCAATCCATCATAAACTGTCAGGACGCCGGTTCTGGGAGGTGACGATGCCGTCACTTGTAGGGGCTGCTGCAGCTGGGCTCCAGTTTCCCCTCCTGGGCTGTATGCAGGTTACAGGGATCTGTTCAGTTCTATATCTGAGGCCTGAATACTTCTCTGTGCTCAACTTCAAAACCTTGTTGAAAGCAACTAAACATGAAATGAGCATGGGTCTCCTCCTTCTCAGAGTCAGCTATAGATAGATTCCTTTCGGTCACAAAGACAAGCATTCCCCCTACTCAGAACCCCAACATTACAGGACATACTACCACGAGGCCAGGTGTCAGGTGAGCAGTAGTACATCAAATTCTTCCCAGGACTGAAACCCACCAGGACACAAGTGGCCTGCTATAGTCTTTGCAGCCTCTGAAAAAAATCTGGGCTCTAATCAATGTTAATGGGAACAGAAATGGGATAGCAATGTTACTAATGCTACTGTCTAAAGCAGACAGCACTTTGTCCTCTTCCTCCTCCTCCTCCTCCTCCTCCTCGAGACAAGTATCTTGTGCATCTCAGGTCAGGCTCAAACTCAATGTGCAGCCATGGTCCATCTCAAATTTCTACCTCGTCTTCCTTCACCTCCCAAGTGCCAGGATGACAAGTGTGTACCATAGTTTCTTGTTTATCTAATTCTGAGGCTTGAACTTTGTTCTCGCTAGCAGAACACTCTGTCAACTGAGTCAGGGACTCAGCCCCTGATGAAGCCCTTCAGTAAGAACCTGACCTAACTCTGGCCATGAACATCTGACTAAAGGTCTCATGTCACAGCAGAGGGAAAGGACAGCAGGCAGGCATGACCTACTGCTTCAACTACGTTTGCATCTCTCCAGTATTTGATGACAATGGATCACTTCTTAAGTATATGTATTTCCTATATATGTATCTATATGGGCCTGCAGGTATGTATGTGCACATGTGTGCAGTGCCAGTGCAGTCAGAACAGGGCATCAGATCTTGAGTTACACACAGTTGGGAGCTACCGTGTGATGGCTGGGACCAGTACCTAGGTCCTCTCTCCAGGCCCCAAGTCTTAAACCAAGTTTCTCTCTCAAACAAGACAGAATAAGCTTATGGGAGTGGCACTATTAGCAGGTATGGCCTTGTTGGAGGACGTGTGTGACTGTAGGGTGGGCTTTGAGGTTTCCTATGCTCAAGATACTGTCCAGTGTCACAGTCCACTTCCTGTAGCCTTCTAAACAGGATGTAGCCAGAACCATGTCTGCCTGAGTGCCTCCATGCTCCCCACCATGACCTCAAAAACTGTAAACTGCCAGCTCAATTAAATGTTTTCATTTATAAGAGTTGCTGTGATCATGGTATCTTCACAACACACTAGTGTTTAAATTTTAAAGTCTGGTCAAATTGATGACCTCCAGGTGCAGTGAGAGAACCTGCCCCAGAAAATAAAGGTAAGGAGCTATTTAAGAGCACACACACACACACACACCTTCACGCATCTATGCACACACAAAACCTAAGATACAAACACAACCAACCAGGCCATTGTCCTAAACCACACAGTCCATCTCCAGTTAAGAAGTAGAAATCAAAAATGCATTTGGCCCCCAACGTGAATGAGTCAAAGCTTGCTACTTTTTTAGAGGTCTATTTTGCTTTTAATGATGTGTGAAGGGAGTATGTGTACGTGTGAGTGCAGGTGCCTGTGAAGTCCAGAAAAAGGCATCAGATAGGCACCTGTCAGGCACTTGATGTGAGTGCTGGGGACTGAACTAGGGTCCTCTACAACAGAACCCACTTCTAGCCACAGACCCACCTCCCCAGCCCTGCAAGCTGCTACTTGTAATCCCATCTCAAGAAGTCAGAGGAAAGGCAGCAGAATGACCTTGCCTGACACACAGCATGGAGGAACACTGGAAAAAGGCCAGGCACAAGAGCCAGCTTTGTCCTCGGATTCACCATCACTGCATAAGCTCTTACTGTGACCAAGATGCCAGCATGGTTGCAGAAAAGCAGCTGGCCCATAAAGGCACCATTGTTGACTCATACAGGCAAGATTTCCACATCCCAGGGCAGGGAAGCCAAGGGTAACACCACTAGGTAAGAAACAGTTGAACAGATCCAACTGTCATCCCGAGTCACTGAGGGGAACTGCTCTTTCCACTTTTCTGGCAAAGTCGCTTCCAAAGCATACCAAATTTTCAAAGCATGGCTAATGACACAAGAGAATCAATTTGAGCTTTGACAGGCTACACAAAAGAAAAACACAACAGGAACCTGATCAGGTGTCAGCCAAACTGAAGAGACTGCTGGAGGCCAAGGGGTAAAGTAGAGAAAAGGTGACTTGACCAACATCCCTTGTCATCCTTAATCTGCCAACACAGTCACACACACACACACACACACACACACACACACACACACACGAGTGCACATTCACCCATACACACCCCTATACACCTTCCCTTTATCAGGCCCCTCAGCACAGCAGAGCTCTGCAAGACAAGAAGCAACGAGAAATCCTAACACATTCCAGCCAGTTTCCAACCCCAGCAGGAATAATAAGAGACCAGTTCTCCTACAGCACCAACAATCCTGGTCTTAAAGAAATGAAATCTGGGCCATTGCTCGGCAGGTACTAGTGCATGGTGACCCGACTTCAATCCCCAAGACCCACATTAAAAACCCCAACAAGGTAGTGAGCATCTATAATCCCAGCACTCCTACCATGACAAGAAAAGTGGAAAGGAGGGAATCACACACACTCACAGGCCAACGAGCCTGGAATACACACCACAGCAGAAACAAGAGACCCTGCCTCAGCAGAGAGGGAGGAGGTAGCTGACTTCCAAAAGCCATCCTCTCGCCTCTAGGTGCACACTGTGGCACACATGGAGATACGCAGGAATCTGCAAATGCTGATGAGGACATGGCCAAAAAGGACCGTTACACTGCAGCTGGGCATGTAAACCAGTCCAGCCACCATGGAGACTCAAGAAAATAGACCACATGACTAAAATACACCAACCCCGGCTGTTCACTCAAAAGATTTTAAGACATCACAGAGATGCTTACAACCAATGTTTGCTCCAGGAGTATGCACAACAGCTAATTTAAGGAACCAACCTAGAAGCCAGGAGATGGTGGCACACAGCTTTAATCCCAGCACTCCGAAGTCAGAAGCAGGAGGATCTCTGTGAGTCAATTTGAGGCCAGCCTGACCTACAAAGTGAGTTCTAGATCAGCTAGGATTGTTACACAGAAAAACCTTGTCTCAGAAAAACAAAAATCAAACAAACAAAAGGACCTACCTAGGTCTGTCTTAGGCCTTTTGGATGTCATTGGCTCCCATAATCTCATATGGAGTGGCATGGCACTATTAGGAGGTGTGGCTTTGCTGGAGTGGGTTTGGCCTTCTTGGAGGAAGTGTGTCACTGTGAGGGCGGGCTTTGAGGTTTCCTATGCTCGGGATAATCCCCAGTGTGTCAGACCATTTCCTGTTGCCTGCAAGATGTAGGATTCTCAGCTGTTATTCTAATACCATGTCTGCCTGCATGCTGTCATGCTTCCCATCATAACAATAATAGATTGAACCTCTGAAACTGTAAGCGAGACACCCCAGTTAAATGTTTTCTTTATAAGAGTTGCCATGGTCATGGTGTCTCTTCATAGCAATAGAAACTCTAAGACCCTAACTAAGAAACCCTAACTAGGTAATAGAAACCCTAACAGAGGAATGAATAAAGAAATTGCAGTATGTAGGCATGATCAAATTTTTCCAGCTATCAAGAATGAAGTCATAGTGCCTGAAGGAAAATAAAGACAACTGGAGATCATATTAAGTGAGTTAAGTCAATCATAGGAAGACAAGTATCATACTTCCTGCCATTTGCGTGTCCTAGACTCAACTGATACACAAAACCAAAGGGCAGGAAGGTAGATGTGAGATCATCTGGGGGAGAAAAAAAACACATGGAAGAAGAGGAGGTAGAAGTATGGGAGGTACTTAAAATACATTACAAATTTACATATAAACTGATACAATAAAAATTAATATATATCTCATGATGGTTAAGAAACCCTGCTGTGCTGAACTATTTCCCTCCCCTTATTTCTGCTGAAGCTCTAATCCCCAGTGCGGAATGCCTAGAGATGAGGTCTCTAATAGGAAATTCAGATGAGACCAGCAGGGTGAGGGACACCACAATGAAATTAGTGGTCTTACATTAAAGGACTGGTGAAATTACCTAAGTATATGCCATCTCTGTCACAGAAGCAGTCTGTAGGCCAACAAAACGGCCCTCACCAGAGCCACACACCAGCATTCTTGACCTCAGAGCCCATTCTCTGGAGCCAGGAGACTGTATATTTCTGCTGTATGTCCATGGGGTTTTGTTATAGCAGGCTAAGCTGACTAATACAAACCCCATGAAGACTGCCCTTGACCAGAAACAAACACCGCCGAGGGCAAATGAGGCAGTAAGGTGGGCATTCATAGACTGTGAAGATCAGCCAGTCATACACAGCAGGCTAACTCAGTACGAGCATGTCCAGAAGCCCAGCATCACAGAAGGAAAGAGCCAGAAGCAAGAGAGACTCTCAGCAGTATCAAAATTGGTCCAGAAAGTCTTGACCGTGTACGATCTCCCAGGGAGCTCGAAGCCTAGTAGCCCTAGACAATCTAAACTTAGCCCGAGAAAGAAGCTGCTCAGCCCTGTCTGTCTCCTACTTGGTCGAGTAAGAGTCACTACCTCCTTTGGCAATAACTTGTCTTGGGAGTGCTATAAATACCACCTCAGTGATGAATTCCAGGAATGGTTTCAGGGTTCCCAGGCACTGGCTTTGTGATAGGGGTGTCAAATTCAAAGTCTCCTGCACAAGATGCTGACCCAGAGAACACATAAATCCCCTGGGGCCTCACCCTGTCATGGCTCTACTGATCCCCATTGCTAGGAACTACAGAGCAGAAGACCTGTAGCTGACAGGAAAGGATAAGGCAGAGACTGGGGAGATAACTTGAATGGTAAAGTATTTGCCTTACAAGCACTGAACCTGAGTTGGAAACCCAGAGTCTACATCTGTTCATTCATTCATTCATTCATTCCTTTGTTTGTGATACGATCTCATCATCATGGAATCAAGGCTGGTCTGGAACTCACTATGTAGGGACAGCCAGCCCTGTACTCATGGAGATCTACCTGTCTCTACTTCCTGAGTGGTAGGATTAAAGGTATGCCCCCACCATGTCCAGTTAGAATCTTTGTGCTTTTGGTTTGGGTTGGGTTGGATTGGTTTTTAGAATTGGCATGGTAGCATAAATGTGTAATTCCAGTGCTAGAAAGGAAGAAACAGGCAGATAGATTCCTGAGGCTCACTGACCAGGCCAGTGAGATGTCTTATGGTCAACACTCAAAAAAAGGTGGGTGACATGTGAAATACAACACCTGAGACTGTCCTCAGCCTGTAACGTACATGTGCCTTCACATAAACACACAAAGGACAAACAGTTTCAGTCCTCTGAGATTATTAAAACTAATTTAGAGCTTTGAAGCGGGGAGCCACAGAAATGAAGGCACACCTGGGGTTATTACCCCTGGCTGTGCCCAAGAGATTCTGAATAGGTGCTTATGAAATTAATTTAAGGTCTGTAGGGTTCAAGCGGTCAGGATTTGCTTTCCTAACATGGAGGAAGAAAGCCAGCAAGACCCTTTCACCTGGGAAGTAAAGGACAGATGGAAAAGGGGGTGGGGCTTTGCGGATGGGCCCTAGGAAACGTAAGTATGAGGCACGGCCCAGGAGGAAGACCAGCACATAGCAGCCAAAGGTAACAGAGAAAGATGCCATGAGGGTGTTAACCAGTGATCCTCAAAGGGTACCAATGAACCCAAGGTGATGTCTGCACACCAAAGAGCCTTCCAGAATGGTGCTCTAGTATAACAACCATTAAAGGAACCTGAGTAGGAGGCAGAGGCCATTCTAAATTTATCCAGGAATACCTCCCAATCAACGCTAGGTATACAGGTAAGAATATGAACCAATCACTCTCATTCAGCTACGGGCACATCTGTCCCAACCTCTGCCAGTCTGACTTCACAGAACTTTCCTGTGTCTTTGTGCCTTCAGGATCTCCCGTCTCCTATTGGCTATCTGACATCTTCACATCCCTAGTGGGACCTGAACCTCTGTGAGTCCCTTTCCAAGGTCCTTATCATGTCATCTCCATATAGGGACACACCTCCTGACTCATAAATAGCAGCCTTTCCTTCCCCAGTCAAATCTCAGCCTACTGTGGCACACACAGCCAGGGCTTCCTGGTCCACACTTCCTGTTCCGATCCTATAAGTAAAGCGATAAGTCCAGGAAGGGGTGTCCTGCAAAAGAATTATTTCAATTAAAAGGATTTTTTTTTTCTTTACAAGGGTTGACAAGGTAACTCAGTGGGAAAAGGTACTTGCCACACAAACTGGATGACCTGGATTTAATCCCCAGACCCTATGTAAAGGTAGGGGGAAAGAATCAACTCCAGAGCCTGTCTTCCCACACAGGCACTGTGGCACGCACTCTCCCACCCCACCTCTACACACAAGAGTAACAATAATAAAAACAAAACTGGAAAGTTCTTTCCCTTCCTCCACTCAAATTCCATGCACACCCAATCACTCTCACACACACTCAAATTTCTCGCACCTCATAACAGACCCAGTCATTTGTGTGTGTGCACACACATACACACACACACCCCACACCAAGCCATGCCACTACATCAGTTACCCCCACAGTATGTCTTTGCTGTCAGGTCTTTCACAGATGCAAAGGGGAAGAAGGCATCCTTGTACAGAGACCAAGTCAGAAAGCAAAGCACCAGTTTCATCCCTCCTCACCCAGCTCAGAAGAAGGCAGGCCTTGGGAAGAATGCCCCACAAGCCATTCCCCAGGTCCTTATCCCAAGGAACACAGTCCTTCCTAGTCTGCTCTGAGTCACCCCTCAGACTGAGGGAAGCCAGCTTTCCAGGGACTGAGCCAAACCTTGAATGGTGAACCCTCCATGGCTTCTCCTACCCCTGGTAGCAAGGAGAATCTCATGGTAACAAGTTGGGGAGTAGAGGTGGGGAGGGAAGCAGTGGTAGTGGGAGGGGGTATGCACCCAGCTTCCTGAGGAGGCGCCCTCACACCTCACACCTAAAGACCACACCTGTTCATCTACCTCATGAAGATATCCCACCCAGCATCATGAAACTTTCATTCAGGACACATGACCAGACTCACAGCCCTGAAGAGTCAGGTCCACAGATACTCCTCATCCCAGACCAGCCAGCTGCTCTGTTAGAACCTACACAAGGGAGTCAATGGACAATCAAATATCATAGCCCACACTCCCCAGTACATAGGGACGGCAGTTAAAGCCCACCCTCAGAGTCCCAAGAGCCCCTTCTTTCTCCTCCTTTGCACAAACATTTCCAGGGACTGCTCTCTAAACCAACACCATTAGAAAGGGAACATCCGGGGCTGGAGAGATGGTTCAGCGGTTAAGAGCACCGTCTGCTCTTCCAGAGGACCCGGGTTCAATTCCCAGCACCCATATGGCAGCTAACAACTGTCTGTAGTTCTAGTTCCAGGCAAACACCAAGGCAAATAAATAAATAAATAAATAAATAAATAAATAAATAAATAAATAATAAAGTTTAGAAAGGGAACATGCAGGGTACAAGCAGACTTGACTCACTAAACTGCACAGTCCCTTGGGCAACAGAAAGGTCAAACGGTGCCACACATGGTTTTGTCTTCAAAACCCCAACAGAAAGTGTGTATGTCCTTGTTCTTGGGGAACCCGGTATGCATCCTTCCCCTCTGGCCCACAAAGGCCCTCGGGGCAGGACACCCACTCTCGCCCATCCCCCGCCAGCTGTTGAGGGGGTCGGTGCCTGGCAGCCATGGATGGGCCCAGCCAGGGAAGAAAAGCAGCCAACAGCTGATGATTTCCACCTTCCTCCTGACAGTTACAAGAAAGGGCTCAGACTGCAAAACCCTCAGGATATCATTTTCTAGCCTCAGAAACACCCCAGAGGAAGGATCTGGCACATCAGCCTGAACCAAAGGAGAATGGGCTAGAGGAACACGGTCGGCAGAAAGCACAGGAAATGGGTGACTCAAGTCTGGCCCGCCTCACTCTACACAGACAACTTTGAATTCTCACATGGAATCTGACTGAAGATAACACCATAAAAATAAATAAATAAATTTCAGAATAGTTCTTGCCGACTGAGGAAGTGGGGGCGTGGAATCAGAGTTCTCAGAGTTCAGTTACTCACACTCCATAGAGCCACCTCCTAGCTGCTTGCACTCCAGACAACACAATAAACCACAGCCAGAAGAAGAGTCACAGCAGCCTGCCCATCAGTGCTCCCCTCCCGGGGTCTCTGCCGCAGTCAGGTACCGAGGCAACTGCACAGAAATGAAGGACCCGGTGTCAGGGCTTCCCACTTTCACAGCAGCCATACATAGATCACATGGTGACAGGGGGCCAGAGCAGGTGTGAAAAGAGCGGCGTAAAGATTAACATATGAAAGAACACGGTTGGCAGAGGGACACTGGGAAACCTGCCCTACCTGAGCTACACACGACAAACAGAGCATGTGCAAGGGCGCTGGCAAAGGAAGCGGGCGCTACATAAATGACTGACAAGGGACCAGAACTCCCGTGTCCCCTGCTTCTGAGCAGCTGTCTTGCCAGGTCCCTAGCCCACTTCCAGCCTCAGGAGAGCCTTTATACTTTATGTAAACTGCCTCTGCTTCTATTGCTATCCAGTGCATTGTTTTGAGACACAGGAGCTGGCAGTCTCAGCAGCTACTCTCTGGACTTCAAACCATGCCCTAACCAGTGACTCAGCAGCTACTCAAACCTATGAAAACACAATCAACAGATGTCTCGGCAGTTACTTTCCAACCCATATCTAGGATCTAGGTTTTCAGTATTCTCCCCCATCACATGAATAAGTCCATGGTGTCAAACTACCTCTCCCCCACTCTGCCATCGAATCCACTCTTCCAAGATCCATCCAATTACCTATGAACCTTTATTGAGAGTCTAGTTGGTGTTCACCGGGGGCCGTGTAGATCTGGTGAGACAGCTAGTTAAAACTGAATTTCAGATAAATCACTTGGTAAGCATGGCCCACCCCAATCTTTGGAACATATTTATAAAGACAGTTCACTGCTTATCAGTTTATTTAGGTTTAGTTGGGCATCCTGAGTTGTAAGGCAATCTCCAGTTACCATCATAGCAGACAAAATTCCTGATGCCTGGGAACAGCTGGAACAATGTGGGAGTCCCCAGCTGTCCACTCATTCTACACAGATTAACAGTACTCTGGCTCTACCCCTGTGTAGAGAGTGAAGAAGATAGAAAATGGTCAGGAGAACTGCCTCCGTATGATAAGCAAGGTCCAGTCTTCCCTACTTAACATGGTTGACCGAGTATGGACACAGGGCAGTAAAGAATGCTTACTGTTCTTGTAGAAGACTCAAGTTCATTTCCAGCACCCACACTGAGTAGCACACCAAAGCCTGGAACTCCAGTTCCAAGGGATCTAGCAACGTCTAGACTCTTTCATGGACACCTGTACTCACACATAGCCATAACCACACAAAAGCATACTCTTTTAATTAAATATCAAAGTAATTTAAAGATTCCCAAATAACTAAAGAGATCTAAGCATACTGTAATGGGTCACAGTTTAAAACTTTTACTTATGTATTCTCCCTAAATGCAGCAACGCTGGAGATTAGTCCTCAGGGGACAGCGGCTTTGACCCTCCAGTCAAGTTCCTGATAAAGAAGGTGACACAGAGCAACTTCTAAATGGTCCTGCCTTCTGTCATTCACCTTCTTCCTACTATCAAGAAATCTAGTCCAACTCCAAAGCTCCTGGCCACGGAAGAATAGGGAGAAAAGGATCCCATTGCCAGGATCACCAATGACAAAGATCATCCTAAGAGTCTGGCATAAAGCTTTGACAAAGCTGTCCCTGAAGGACCAGTATTCACACAGCCCCCACTTAACCACCTGCCACTCTACTGGGGTCCCACCTATTAAGACGTGCTCTAACCCCAAAGCTTCCACTGAGAAATTAAGCTGCTTTGCTTTAGGTCTTGAAAGCGAATGCTCTCTGACACATTATTATTTTTTTTCTATTGCTGAGAAATTTTAAACCGCATTCACTATTTTATATTAAAATCAGTTATCACTTTTCCTACACTTCAAAAGCAAATTTTCCCCCAAAATGGCAAAACTGAGACATCACTAAGGAATGCAAAAGAAGCCAGCTGTCTGGCAAAATTACTTGAATAAAGCCTTCTCTTTGAAGAGAAAAGGAGCCCCTGGACAGATAAAGGAACAACTGGAAACAAATACCCTTGTCTTAGGCATCTTCTAGCAGCGTTGCATATCAAATTAGGTCAGAATTTGGGCTGTAGTGTGGAACTGTGAAAATGCTCTTGGGTGGATCTCTGACTCTAAAGCCCTCTTTCTATTGTTTTGCTACTCAGTGAAATGACTAGGCTGTGAAAAATAAAAAGACAAATTCCTTAGTACTTTTTAAGATTTTTTTTTTTAAATGTGGGGAAGGTAGATGATTGAATGCAGCTGCACAGAGAGGTCAGAAAACAGCCTCCAAGTCGGGGAGATGGTGGTGCGGTGCACACCTTTAATTCCAGCACTCAGTAGGCAGAGTTCCAGGCCAGCCTGGTCTATAGAGTGTATTCCAGGGCATCCAGGGCTACACAGAGAAATCCTGTCTCGAAACACACACCAAAGAAAAGTTTCAGATCCCCTGCAGCTGGAGTTTTGGACAGTTGTGAGCTACTTGACATTGGTGCTCCAAACAGAACTCAGGTCCTCCATAAGAGTTAACTTCTGCTCTATCTCTAGGGCCCCTCCTCAGCATTATCTGATTTAAAATAAGCTGTACCATAGGATTGAACATGTATGTCTTCCCCATTCTACGCATCTCAGAAGTAGTCAACACGCCATGATGAATGATTCTCCACAAGGTTTAGAAAAAAACATATGACTAAGGGTACACTACAGGAACAGCCACCGGTCCAGGACTAAGCCAAATGCAGAGGCAGAGCTCAGGCAGCTTGCCTAGGACCAGCCCAACTGGACTATGCACTTTAGAACATTTGCAACTGAAGAACCTTGGTGACTGCTACCTACCACTACCACCCATTGGGTTATACCTGTCTGAGGGCAGCAGTGATTCTACCACAGGGAACTCTGACTCTTTGGTACCTTGGCCTGAACACTACAGTACATGCATCTTCAAACCTTCACTGAGGTGACTATGGGCCAAGGGGTCTAATGCAATCTAAAGCTAGACAGGTCTATGCAGGGTCATTAGGCCCAAAGAAAGCCATGCTGCTTCTGCCCCACTTTCATCAATGTCCACAACTGAGACTTGTTGGAAATATTTCTTTCTCTCTCTCTAATGAATTCTGATGCAATAGCAACCAGCCTTGTGGCTGAGCTTCAGAAACTCTGTCCTGGACCAGGCAAGGTCCTTGCTGGAGTTACTATTGCTATGATGAAACACCAGGACCAAAAGCACGTTGGGAGGGATCCTTACTTGGCTTATTCTTCCATATCTCTGTTCATCCTTCATTCTAGAAAGAGGTCAGAAGAGGAACACAAGCAGGGCAGGAACCTAGAGGAAGGAGCTGGTGCAGAGGCCATGGGAGAGTGCTGCATTCTCACTTACTCCTATGGTGGGCTCATCCAGCTTTCTTATAGAACTCAAGACCACAGCCCTGGAGTGGCCCCACCCATAATGGGCTTGGACTTCCCCCATCAGTAACTAAGTTAAAAAATGCCCTACAGGCTTGTCTACAGCCAGACTTTACAGAGGCATTTTTTCAATAGATTCTTCCTCTCTAACATATATCAAGTTCACATAAAACTAGGCAGCATGTCCACTTAGAGACAGGAGCGCCCAAGTTCTATTTTGGTGCCACAAGTCCCTTGTAGTAGCATGCCAGACACTGTGCCACTATAAACCCTTGCTGAAACTGGATATAGCCAGGGTAAAAATGGAAAGAAGCCTGAGTGAGAAGGGGTGGAGAACCGAGTCCCACTGAATCCTGGGGTTGATTGTCCCAAAGTGTTGCTGAGAAAAAAGATGGCCTGAGAGACTTTTGAGAGAATGTGTTAATTCCACACTCCATGGCAACTCCATAATGCAACTCTATGATATAGTCACCCTCTCTCTATCCTCTACAGCTGTGCACATCCATGTCAGCCTTGGAGATGCTGCTGGGAACTCGATAGCTTTGCAAAACATTCTGTAAGAGTTACGCATTGCTATAACCAAGTGTCCGACTAAAGCAACTTCATTTAGGCTATCTGTGGGCGCAGTCCATCAGGGAAGGGAAGTTGTGAGGGCAGGGACACGAAGCAGCAGGTCACACTGTCACAGTCATGAAGCAGAGAAGATGAATGCTGGTGGCCAACTTGACTCTCTCTCTCTTCCTCTTAAACTCAATGACTGTTTTATCAACCTCACAGGAAAAATAGCAGAGCAAATGAGTTGAAAATCCTGTACACAAAGGGAGGTGAGAGATGGCAAGAAAGTCGTGCCTTTTAAGTGGACCTAGACGACGGAGAGGCAGTGAGAAAGCACACGGGTCCAGAGAAGGCAAGCTCTCGATTTTCTTAGACTCAGAAGGCTGGCTGCATGAGGAGTGTCCAGCTGCATGGGCTCTTCAAAGCCAGGTGCTACTGTCTGCTCTCTATGCAATGCCAGACCCCAGGCATGGGACAGTAATCATCCACCTCAATTAACCCAGTCCACGGGCACTCATAAATCTCCCTCCTAGGTGGTTCTATAGATCCGGTCAAGATGACAACATTAACCATTAACTTCCCTTGGCCTTCCAGACTAAAACCACCTCACCTCTCGGGTTTTTAACTTTTTGTTTGGTTGGTTAGTTGCTTTGGATTTGTTTGTTTCTGTTTTTATTTTTGAAACAAAGTGTCACTCTGAAGTCCAAGCTAGCCTGGAGCTCAGAGATCTACATTCCCAGTGCTGAGATGAAAGAAGATTTTCAGCTTTTCTTTTTAATTTTTTTTTCTTTTTAGTTCTTATTGAAACAGGGTCTCATGTAGTGTTGGCTGCCTGGAACTTGCTATGTAGACTATGCTGGCTCCAAATTCACAGAGATCCATCTACCTGTGCCTCCTGAGTGCTAGAATTAAAGGCTTAGCCAGCTCTCCAATTCCCATTTTCAACTCCTAACACACTCACTCTTCCTCCTAACTTCCCGAGATAATTCCATTCCATCAGTGGTTTAAAAGAAAAGGAGGCCTCCTGAACAAAGTCTTAGGGACCATACATAAGGAGATCAATTTACTGAGGCATCTAAAAGGCTCATGATAAATAATCCGCTTAATTTTCTTTAACCCAACATTTTCTAAACCCATCAAATCTAAAAATCCATTCTTACAGAATTGGTGGCCAGGAAAGAGTTTGGGAAATGATTTATGTCATTAGACAACCAACTAATTACCTCCAGTCTCACCTGAAGGGCTATTTAACCTGGTGTGATGTAACTCTGTAAGTGCTAACCTTAGCTTAAGTGAAATCTTTGAGCAAGGAGCATATACTTCATATCTTTAAACTTCCTTCTTCCCCAAGTCAATCCTTTACCTTGAAAAGATGCCCAATAAATTCTTCTAATTTGGAAGTGCCAGATCTGACTAAGAAAATCAGACACACACACACACATACACACACACACACACACACACACACACACACACACACACACACTAAGGTCTTACTAAGCAACCTTGGCCAGCCTGCAGCCTGGAACTAGCTGTATAGAACAGGCTGCTCTTGAACTAACAGATCCCCACTGTGTCTTAGATATTTTAAAATACCACCCAGCAAAAAATCAAAGTTTCATTCATTAAAAACAAAAATATATGCTTCTGGGGTACCCATGGAAACCAAAAGAGGATCCCCTGGATGCTGAGAACTGAACCCTGATTCTGGGGTAGCAAGCCCTCTAAAGCTACTTCTCAGCTTTTCATTCATTTTTTTTTTATACATAAGAAAATTAGAGCTGAGAGATGAGCAATAGATTGTCAAAAAATCAGCAACAGAGCCATGATCAGAATGCAAGTGTGTTTCTACCTAGTACTTTTTCTGAGACTAAATACGCCTTGCTCTCCGGGTTCCCATCTGGTTTTCCAACAGATAAACGAGCAGAAGGTGCCCTGCTGATTTGAGTACCACAGGCAGGGCTGCATAGGGAAAAGTGAAGCTAGACAGAAGACCTGAGAAATATCAGAGTTCTGCTCAATCAGAACTAAAGACTAAGAAGATTCCAGAATGCCTGTTAAGAATTTACAGCCTTAATGCTCAGTATTCAGAATGTGAGAAAACAGTTTATAGAGCTGAATATTGGCTACTTATTGAAACATCACCTTAATGGTTTTTACTTCTTGGGGGGCTACATTTACACAAGTGAGACATACTAATATACAAATCAATGGCACCCGAGATTGTGTGTGCACACATGTGTAAATCACTGCTTGTTCTTTCTCTCTCTCCCAAGTGTCATGGGTGTGCTGTGCCTGTATGTGTGCATGTTTTTGCATGTATGGTGACTTATGGGAGTAGGGGTGTATGTGTATGCAAGTGCAGATGGAGGACAGGATCATCCTTCATTACCCTTCCATCTTAGCCACTAAGGCAGGTTTCTCAATCAAACCCAGAACTCACTGATATGGATGGTCTTGCTAGTCAGCTTGTTCTGGAGATTCTATCTTCACCCTCTGAGACTGAATTTTACATGCAGAGTTCCATACCCGCCCATTATTCACATAGGTTTCTGGAGATCCAAATTCTGGTCCTTGTATTTATGTAGTTCATACTTGATCACCTGTGCCCTCTCCCACCCCCACTGCTTGTTCTGAAAGAGGTCTATGGAAAAGGAGGCCTCTTAGCCTTCTAGCAAAATGTATCATGGGATCAACTCCACCATATTTGGCTCATACATTCCAATGGCTTAAAGGGTATATGGATGTTTTTAATGCAAATTCAAGACCTCCAGAAGTTACACATGACTCCTAACCCTGATCTTAGCTGAGATCTACTGCTTCTCTGGAGACCTGGGATCTCACTTGGATGTACAGCTGCCCCAGACAGCTCAAGTTATCCAATTCTTTTCCCAAAGACGTGTTTGTTCAACTAAGACTCTCTGACCCCCAATATCTACAGCCTGCTATTCTCTTGTTCCAGAATGGCACTTGTACAGCTGACACTGGGCATTCCTCTCAGTGGCTTCCTGAGCAGAAGAAATAACAATTACAGTTGTATTCACGCACAGATCCCAGCTCTTTGTACTTTAGTTCATCACCAAGACCTAGTGGAACTCAGTCGACCAAAAACCACACACAAGCTGAGCTACTAAAGACAAGCAAAGCTGTACATCACTTCCCCTCTGCAGCACCCAAAGGCATACAACCCAGCAGCAGCTGCCTCTGGATCTAGTCTAATCAATATTAACAGGTTAGAAGACATGAAATGAAAAGCAATCTTATTATAAGGCTAACCTTCTGTTAAGAAAGTCACACACAATGTTTAGCTCCTTCACCAATTGCTACGGCCTTTTGTGATACTCAGAAGCATGGAAGGCACAAGTGAATGACTGTTATCAGCAAACAGTGTGCCATAGAAGCAGTCCATAAAACCAATTGCTACCGCCTAGTAGCAGATTACTTCAAGGCACCTCACAACTGGCAAGAACTGTTAGTTTAGTAGGACACTGTGATTAAGAACTGTTTGCTTAACTGCTTAATAAGGGTCCTAAGCTGCTCTTAAGAATGGAAAGAGTAGAAAGGACTGAAAACCGTAACTGTTGAGAAAGTAACAACAGTTACAGACTAAGTCTTGAAAAGACTACATTGTTGCACTTTCTGGAGTCAATTCTCTTCTGTGACGCTAGTTACAAATCTGGGGCTTCCGGGCTGAAGAGATGGCTGAGCAGCTAAAGAGTACTTCCTGTTCTTGCAGAGGACTGCAGTTCAGTTCTCAGCCTCCACCCAGCTGTTCACAACTATCTGTAACTCCACAATGATTTGTCACCTCCACGGAAAGCAGAGTTCTCACAATGTATCCATTTCTCTGGCTTCTCACCCTTCTCAATAACATCTAGAATCCCTAAGCTCAATCTCCTCTACAATGGTGCCTGGTTCTCCTCCTCCACCAGAGTACCGTCAACCTGGTTTGCAGGCTAGAGTGCCCCACCATGTCAGCCCATGACAAGTTCCTTAAAGATGCTCAGAAATACACCAACTGCTAAATTATGTTGTGAACATCAATGAACTGATTGCCATCCAGTTCCATGCAGATTGGTCACTCAGGCTCTCCATCATCAAGTGAAGTCGGGTGTGTTCACATCTTACCCAACTCAGCTCTTCCCAGTGCTCCCATTCTTTTTTTGTTTGAGGTTTAGGAATTTCGATAGATGTTGATTAGGTCTCTTGTGGTGGATGAAAATAAAAAAAATCAAAAATCAACCTTCCTTTATCACTTTAATAGAACTCATTCATGGTTCAGCTTACTTCCCTAATGGTCAAATTTGAGCATTAATATAAAAAAAGCAAAACTTCCAAAAGAGAGAAAGGAAACAGATTCTCTCCACAGCCACTAGAAGAACAAAGCTGCCACCTCCACGCACACACATTGACTATAAGGACCCCTGAACTCCCACACCATAAGAGAATCAGGCTGCATCCTTTTCACCAAGATCTACAGTAAACTGTTACAGAGACAAAACTGTTCAGTTTTGATTTGGTTTTGAAGGTTCAAGGCTAAGATATGAGGGACCAGGAGAGAAGGAGAGCAATTATTTCACTAGTTCTATTTCACATGCCTCAGCACTACACTTCTACTTATCAAAATGTAGGGGATCAGCTAGAGAGATAGAGCACTTGCTACCAAAGCTCAGACCTGAATCTGGATCTCCAGCAGCATGTATACGCCGGATCGTATTGGTGTGTGTCTGTAGCACATGCACATATCCCAACACACAAATATAAAGACAATTAAAAACAAAATAAATTCTTTCAAAAATACAAAACTATTATGGACTATGGAAGGGTTCTCTGTCTGTGAGGGTCCTGGAGCCTCAACTTTATAACTCTGTGGCAAATCCATTCTTATCCTGGGACCTGTTTTCCCCAGTGAAGGATGCACTCTCTGGTTCCATGGAGCACATGTAGAGAAATGCTGTCCCAGAGCATAGCAGGAGTGCGCAAGGAGACAGAGCACTGGTTCAACAAGCAGTTCCTGAATGTACCAGTGCCAATACATCCAGATGCTGGCTTTGTTCCCGTGGGCTGTTGTCCAGAAGATGAAAACGGCCTTGTTTTATGGACTGCTTCTATGGCACACTGTTTGCTGATAACAGTCATTCTCTTGTGTTTTCCATGTTTCTGAGTATCACAAAAGGCCGACACCACAATGGTTGAATTGCCTCTAGGAGTCCAGCTTTTGAAGGGGCAAGAGATGGAGACCAACTTATGCTACTTTGCATGACTAGTCTGTTTTAGAAGAGAGCTATGTGTCCTAAGGTTAAGGGCAGGCAGGCTTAAGGGCAAGCCAGGGAGAGGAGAGGGAGGTTGCATTGAAACCACTTCCGAGCAAAGGAACATGGCCAGCACTGTCCTGGTCTCTGGGAAACAAACACCACCCTACTATGATTCCAGTCAAGGGCTTTTGCAGAAAGTGTCCCATCATATGATTCTACTTGCAGCTCTACAAGAAGGACCCTGTTTCCAGTGTATTTCGTTACTGAATGGTACGCTCCCATAGAGTTAAGCAAAGACAAGAGAGATGTTTGATTTGGCTCTCACTTCAAATTTATCCCAATTTGTTTTTAGAGCCAGTGGCTCATATAGCTCAGGCTAGTCTCAAAATCAGCTTGTAGTTAAGAATGACCTTGAACTCATGATCCTCCTACCTTAACCTTCCAGGTGCTGGGTTTACAGGCATGCACCACCACACCCATCTTATGCCACACTAGAATTCAAACCCAGGACTTCATGCTTGTTCAGTGTACTTAAGCTATTTCCTCAGCACACATTATAAATTTAAATGGACTAAGTTCTACAAGACAAGTTACATCATAAACCCAATTGTTGGATCTTGCATGAATTAGATGCTAAAATCTACAGTATATATTACCTCTGGATAATGATAATATCATCTCTCGGAGATGGAAAGAACCAAGTTCAGGAGTGACCTCAATTGAGATACAAGCAGAATCCCACCGTGAGTGAAAGCATAAAGCTAAAAATAAACCCTGAAGTAGTATCTCTACACAGTAGGTTCTTTAGGCACAAACAAGGAGTGTACAAACAAATATCTGTAAAGCAAAAGCAAGAGAGACTATCTGGTCATCCTGCCCTATCTGAAACCGGCCATTGCGCCTGGAGTCCTGCCTTGTACCTGGAGTCCAGCTTTGCACATGAAGTTCTGACTCAAGAATAACCTTGACCATGGTTGACCTAGAAAACAAAACAGCATGTGCCTTCTAGCATCCTCAATAATGGCCACTTCATCAAGTCAGCCTGTAGGTTCAAGAGAATCAAGGACAGGATCTGGATGCTTCTGTAGGGTTGGGGGGTTGGGTTACCACTAGCTAGGAATTTTTTTCCCCCAAAGAGTCATTGACTTTGGCCATTTGACAGAAATAAACATTTATTCTTGTTAAATTTCTAAAGGCTGATGGCCTCTGGAATCCTGCTTACCCTGCCTATGAAAATCTGGGTAAGAAAGCCAAATGTCCTGTATCTCAGAATGAACCTGGGTTCAGAATACCGAATAGGATTCCTCACATACAGCAACTGGCAATGGCTGACTCTCCTAGGATAAAGACAATGGTATGATCTTCTAGCAATGTCTACCATGGGAGCAAGACAGAAGGTGATGGTACAGGAGTTCCGATTTTACTGTCCTTGATCCTAACCTAATTACATCATCTAATTGCATTATATATGCATATATACATATGTAATCATATACAAATATACACCATATGTAATTATCTCTCTCTGATTAACATTTAAAATAAAATAAAGAAAACCAATATAACAAACAGCAACAGTCTAAATTATAACCATATTGTTAAACTGTAAGCACAAATAATTTAGAGTAAGAAGTATGTCTTCAATCTAAGCCCAACTAATGGCACTTGCTAGAAGGTTCAAAAGATCCAAGCCATACCAACATCCTCAGGATCACTACAGCCTGGCTTCTGCAGGTGGTGCCTAGAAGAATGAGCAGGAGAGACGGCCACCAACAGAACACCATTTACTGGTTAACAAATTGTTAAAAATTTACAAAGTCTCAATAACCTCATGGTCACCTTATTTTAAGGCTCCGTGGAAAGATGGTTAATGGTGGTATGCTTAACTCTCAGTTTCTCTTTTGCATCCACAATGTCATTAAGAAACTGATCAATGACACACTACCCTAGATATGCAGTAAGTGAAATGGGAAGCAGGTAAAGCCATTAGCCATACAAATCTGATGGATCCATTTTCACACCAAAACCTGTGTAAAAAGCCAGAAGTAGTGGCACACATCTATAAACCTAGCACTCCTGTATGGAGCTGAGAAGCAGAGGTGGAATCATCCAGAAGTTCATGGGCTAGCTAAGTAGGAGTACACCAAAATATTCATATTCCATTATATAAGAAAGGCAAATATAAATAAGTAAGACACAACAAATACACAGACAAATAAGAAGTACAAATGGCTTCAACATAAAGACACACACAGGAAAGTAAGATATGAGAGACACCACTTTTATCAAGCAGATGAGAAATTATCAACCTTGACAACACACTGTGTACTGAGAGTCAGGGAAACGAGAGCTCTCATACTCTCAATTAAATTGATGAATCTTCTCTGAGAGCAATGTAGAATATCAAATTAGAGATAACAAGGTTCACACTGAAACATTTTAAGAATTTGTCCTGTGTACTCAAACTAATATGAGAAACTCTCAGGATGAATGTGAACAGGTGTAATCACCTGCATTATCATATAAAATGGTGAAAGACTAGGAATAACTTAAATGTCTGCAAAGAGCCTGTTACAATATACAGCAGAATACTGTACCACACAGTTCAATCCTAAGAAAGAAGAGGTCAGTTGCCGTGGCATTCATTAGTTCCAAGCCAGCAATTCTCTCTTTTGGCCTCTGCACACATGTACACACCCACACATAAATGTAAATAATTTTTTAATTCTAAATAAAGAGCAAGGCTTGTCTATCTAATCTGGTATGAAATTATTTACAAGGGTGTTGTTTGTACAGTACAGAGCATTCATGTGAGCAACATGAAGAAGGAGGCACACAGCAGTAAGAATGTGAGCACACAGAAATGCAAAGGCAGGAATATCACTCAAGTGCTCATCCAAGACAAAGAGACTTGGAACAGCCAGTGGGTGGGACTTCCGTGTAAAGAGAGAACTCTGATAAGAAGCCAGAGTTAGATGAGACATGGAGAGGAAACAGGAGGTGTAAGATGGAAGAGAGGTAATTCCACATGATAGAACATAGGTTAATATAAATGGGTTAATTTAAGTTATAAGAGCTAGTTGAGACAAGCCTAAGCTAAAGACCAACCTTTCAAAATTAATAATAAGTCTCCATGCCATTATTTGTGAGATGGCAGCCAAAAAAGGCTTCCTCCACCCTACTCCCGAAGGAATGGGAATGAAGGATAGAGGAGGACACCCAACACTGATCTGGACCTCTGCATCCTTACAAGTGTGTGTGCACACACATACACATGCAAAATACACTCACATGCAAACAAAAAATACATAAATCTTTGTGTATATAATGAAATTTAAAAACAAGAAAAAAAAGAAGAATTGATGAATCTAAAATTATAGAAGAGGAAGAGACTCTAGACAGGTAACCTATATCACTCAAGCTTCACATGAATGACTAAGGCAAGAACTGGGGCAGATATAAAAAGTTACCCTTTATATCATCAGGTCAGGGGCCTTATTTGCAAAGTCCATATAGGGGCAAAGGCATGAGGTAATTCCTCATCTAAATGCAGGAAGCACAATCTGCTCATGAGTACACCTGAAGCAACAGTTAGCAACTCAGCCCAATCAAGAGGCTTCAACATGAAGCTCAAATGCCTGAGAGATGACAATATAGTCTGTGTTTTGTAAGCTAGAGTGGGTGCAGTTCCCCTGGCCCAGGCGCTTATTAACTGGGTCTCCATGGGACCTACCAAATGGTCAATGCTTATGGAATTGATCCTTCTGGAGTGAGCACATAAATACATCAGTCCAGGGGACTTCGGCAGCCTTAGAAATGATTTAATAAAGAGAACAGAATGAGAAGTTAAAGGGGATGGCCTTAGGCTTCTGTGTCAGGCTGTCCCCAGATCCCAGACTCAGAACAAAGTGTGGGATGGGAGCCATGTCAAGCTGTAGTCTTCTTCCAAGAACCGCTATTGATTCTCAAAGTAACAGTTCATCTAGTTACGGGGAGACCTGGCTCCCCACCTCACCCTGTTTCTGGGCTCAATACTTCTGTCCACAAGGCTGTCTGAAAACAGAACCTGAGTGCCATAGGCTCTGGCTTGTTTGGGAAATAGTCTCAGCACAGCTACAAGGAGCCTCATATTTGCCTGACTGTCAAGGGCTCCACGAAAAACTAAGCAGACAGTCCTTCTGCCAGCTACTTTGGGGGGTTTTATGGGGTCAACAAGCAATTTTCACAAGAAGCACAAATACTCTATATACACACATTCTGGGACATAAGGCACAGAACCTTTATAGTCATGGCCAAATTTTGAAATGAGCCTTGTTTATCTATCAGTCACATAGTAAAAGCCCAATAAAGCCAACAAGTGGTCTTTAGCCTCTAAGACCCCAATCTCCCAAAACACTAGCGAGTTTAGCAAAGTTTATCAAAAATTACTAAGATCGCCTCTGCTCATTTCCAAGGTGCCCAACAGCAGAGTCTCAACACAAGGTCCTGTTAATTCCCACCCCATCAGCATCATGGCTACAGTGTGGCACATTGCTGCTCCTCAGTAAACAGCACAGGACTAGGATGGAGGGATGGAGGGATGTCTAAGCCACTAGGAGCACAAACTGCTTCTGCAGAGGACCTAAGTGATTCCTGGCACCTATCTGAGGTGGTTCACAATTGCTCATGCATGCAAGCATACATACATACATACATACACACACATACATACATACATACATACACACACACATACATACATACATACATACATACACACATACATACATACACACACATACATACATACACACACACACACATACATACATATATACATACACACACACATACATACACACACACACACACACAGGGGGGTATGCACACACAAATAAATAAATATTATTTAAACTAAACACATGGGTCTTGTGACAGGTAGGGTAGTACACACCTTTAATCTAAGCACTCAGGAAACAGAAATGGGTGGATCTCTGTGAGTTTAAGACCAGTCTGGTCTCCAGAGTGATTCTGAAGACAGCTAGGACTGCATACGGTATCCCAGTCTCAAAAATAAATAAAAATAAACAGCAGATAAAATAAGCACAAATGCTGATAAATGTGTTTATCTTCTTCATGAAAGTTTGCAGGAAATGTGAGGTCACCTAGAATGAAGCAGTACACGTCTTCTCGTTTTTAAAAAGGCAACATAGTTCATTATAAAACAGTCCAGGTATTTTAGCTCTCTACATCTCGGAGCACAAGTTCAGAAATCCTCAGCAACTGATTTTTCTTGCTCCTATACCGAGCCAGCACCTGAACATGTATCCTAAAATGTGTGTGTTGGAAACAATTTCACTATGCCAATAATGTACAGAGGTGTTGGGGTCAAGGTATGTCCACGCTAATGAATAGATATGTCAACAGCAAAAGAGCCTGAGGAATGTGCTGGTCTGTCCTGTCTTTCTGTCATGGAGGATGCAGTAAGAAGCCCCACCAGAATCCACTGCCTTCAGTCTGCACATCCCAGCATCCAGAACTGTGAGACATAAAGTTCTGTTCTTTTCAAGTTACTCAGACTCAACTATTATATTTATAGCATCCCCAAACAGACTACAATCTTTTTTATTTCCCTTACCATAGTGTTGATTTAATTCCTTTCCAGAAATTTCCCGACACGGAGTGGGGGACATGGACACGACAAGGGATAAGCCTGGACATACTTAGAATCAGCACTTCTGTCTCCAGCATTGTAACATCATATCTAGTATAGAAGTACAGATGACCAACAAGAGGTTAGAGGTACAGAACTAAACACACAAATTTCCTGTCTTCCATTATTTAGAAGGTTCTCTATTACTTCTAAGTATTTATTTACTTGAGAAATGGCTGTAACATCTTCCCAGTCTTTCCTCAAATATGTTTCCAATGGGGAAAGGCTAGACAAGTCCATGTTTGCTAGGCTCTTAGGATTCCTTCAGTATCTGAATTGAAGGCACCAATCTCAAGCAAACCACTTGCTGGTATTTAGTTTCAAAATTCCAGGGTCTGAGTTGACATGTGCATGGCCCTTCCAGTCACAAACCCCAAGGAACCAGATAAACAACACAGTCATATTTGCAGATTCCCAACCTCAGAGGGCTTGAGCTGATGTCCTAGGGGACATGACACATGTTTTAGTTGACTAATTATGTAATTATCTAGCCTCATGTTTATTATATCATTGGTGTGTGGGCAAATAACATTCACAAATATGTAGAGGAGGATGCTGGGCCTTAATTAGGTGTTTATCCCTAGGGTAATGATGTTCTAATCTCAGATTTGAAAACATTATTGAGCTAGTGGTTTTTGCTTGTGTCTCCTTTTACATTCATTGTTCATTTAAATACAGAAGCATAATGTCATTTGGTGGTCAGTGAATGGTCCAAATACACAACAGTGTTTCCAAGGCTGTATCACCCATGATATTGGAGAGACAGTAGCTTAAACAGGAAGTTCACTGTGATGTCTCAACAAAGTCACCTAATGATGTATCTCTCACAGTGCATCATTGTAGCTAAGTGACACTCAGCTGTATACACAGACATATACACACTCACTAATCAATTTCTCTTCTTCAAGAAGGAAAGCAATATATACATTTTCACATGATCTAAAAGGCATAGAACAAGTCTCAGGGCACTAGATAGGCAAAGTCCTCCCTGCCTGAGCCTTCTGAGAGGTAAAAAGGTAAGTCCACCTGCTGTCCCTGTAACAACTCACTATGTGCTTGTAAGTAATAGGCCATGATTCATGCTTTGCTCAGGACCTACAGAGACTTTGGGTATGACACAGGACACTGACGAATGATCAGTAAATATTTATTGGTTCATCTGAGTCTCAAGCAGTAGAGATGGGACCCGCCCAGAATACGTCCGATTTCCTGTAGTACAGAAGGCACTCGGTACTCAGAAAGGCGGATGCAAATCATTAACTCTCAAGTGCTATCTTGTTTGCTACCCCTCAAGTAACCCAGTGTCATTTAGAGGACAAACATCTAGGAGAGAAAATTAAGCATGCAGTTTTAATTGGAGCCAACATTCCACTAGGCCAGGGGAGCCAACAGGAAATAGCAGCTGCAATGTTGTTTTGATGGTGTGTTTTTTCGGGGTTGTAAATTGAACCATGAATGACCCAATAAAAGAGATACGTTATTTCCAACTCACACAAATTTGTTTTCCACTTAAAAGACAAAATAGTTGTTTAACTTCGAAGGCAGTAGTTTGGTTCCCAAAGTCAATTAAACTGTAATGGTACTGTCTCCCTTTGAAGCATCAATAGTAAATCACAGAGAGCAAGAAGTCCAGTAAAAGTGTTCAGAATTTATAAACACTGCTACAAAATCCCCAATTTTTTCTTCTTTCTTTTTAAAGCATGTACAGTTTTACACACACATTCTAAAAAGCCCAAGCGAGAAAGAGGGCAAATAAACTTTTCCAAATATCACTATCAGGATTATCGAAACTGCTAACCTGGACAAGGTCTGTTTGTACCATTTGTATATAAACCCTACCCAGCAATCAGTCAGATGGTGGAGGAAATGATGTAATGCATCTCAGGAAACACCTGAATTTATCAGCATAAATCATCCTTGATGAGAAGACCAAATAGAGGCACAGGGTCTACAGTATTTACTGTGGTTTGCTTCTAGAAAGTTCCTATTACTTCTGATATGGGTATGATGTTTTAGGAAGTTACAGTTAAAACCAAAGAAAATCAAACTATACTCTGCACCTGGCCCAGCTCCTCTTCACATTTCCCACCTCAGGGCTGACTAAAACTTGTGCAAGAGTTAAGGAAACTTCCACATTACTTCACAAAAATTCACTAAACAGAGAGAGAAAGAGACAATCACTGCTCACTTGTGAAGCTAGAATTCCAGAAATGAGAAGGTAACAAACACCATAGTCAGTCAAGACAGAAGGGCTGTCACTAATAGAGCTGCAGACCTGAGAAGCCATGTTAAAGATGTGTCTGAACAAAAAGACCCATTAGGGGTGTGGCTGGACGAGATCTTGGCACTCCAGCTTCTTAGAAACTCTAAGACTTCAGATGTTTGAAACAGATGGCGAAGGCTCAGGTGGTTTCACAAATCAGGGACTCAAGTCATCCTCCTGAGTTTGAAGAATAGAGAGCTAGAAGGTAGAAGACAGAACCACCCTGAACCCAAGCACCTTCTCTTCCCCCTTATTCCTAAAGAGCTCCATCAAGAGCTCCCTGTGCCCCTACGGTCAGCTACCCACAAGGCAAAGCAGCAGATGAGGGACCCCATGGGCAACCTGTGGAAACCAGAGCTCCCTTTCAGAACTGGTCTTCAGAGGCAAGACAGGCTGGCAGCATCTGTCTGCTGTGGGAGCCCCCATTCCATCCCAATGCAGTGGCTCAGATTAAGTGAGTCTGGGGAACATTCTAAGGTCTGTCTTTTCTGGGTCCTTGAAATGGAGTGATGAGTAAAGGCACTTGTCACAAAAGCGTAGTGACCAGAGTTTGATGTCCTTCAGAACCCAGGTACAATGAGAACCAACTCCACAGAGCTGTCCTTAGCCACGTACCCAACATATATATAAACATTATATCTATTAAAATCTGCATTTTTCCAAGCTCTCCCAAGGGATTCCTGAAGAATAGTCAGGCTAAGGACTCAGTGCATAATAATTCATATCACTAATAGCTTCAAGAACATATTCCAATCCAGCCAACAACCAAAGGACTCAGAATTGAAATTAACATAGAACCTGACACATCCATCAGCTCAAACACCACCTCTCTCAGAGGCACCCACCATGTACCACCTGCCATTTCTGGAGAAGTGTGCTATAGGACCATGTTCTTGTACACTGTAAATATTTGTGACTGTAAATATTGGTTTAATAAAATGCTAACTGGCCAGAAGCTAGGCATGAAGGAGAGGCAAGGCAACCAGACTAGGAGAATTCTGGGAAGCAGAAGAGCAGAGAGCATCAGACGCCAGCCGGAAGGAGAGGAAGCAAGATGAGAATGTTGCACTGAGAAAAAGATACCAAGCCACATGGCTAAACATAAATAGAATTATGGGTTCATTTAAGCATAAGAGCTAGTCAGTAATATGCCTGAACTACTGGTCCAGCATTTACTATAAAATTAAGCCTCCAAGTTAATTATTTTATAAGTGGATGTAGGACTGTGGGCCTGGACACAGGGACTAGGCAGGACCAAGAAATATCTGACTACAGAAGTACACATAAATAACTCATCAGAGAAGCTGTCATCTTCTGAGAAGTGGTGATTCCTACATTCCACTGTAGTCAGAAATCTAAATCGATTCACCCATGAGTACAGAGGGGCCATTAATCCACTCAACTAGCAAAGGAGTAAACTAGCTGGTAAGTGACCAGCTGGCAAAGCTTAGGTTTACAATCCCGCGCCTACTGTTGTTCTTAAAATAAAGTTCAGGAACACAAATTTTCCATCTACCCTAAACACAGGCCACAGAAGTCACGTGCAAAAGGAAATGTTTGAGTACCCATAAGACAAACAAGCAAAAGAGGTTCTGCTTACAAATCTTTAGTATTTTCATTAGCCCAACTGATGGTGCAGGTTCTTACCAGAGGCAGAAGGCTTCCTTGGTTGATGTCACTCCATCCTGTTTCCCGCTGTTCTTCTAGTAACAAAAATTTCTTATAAAAAAGCAAATCTACTCAGAAGCAGTAGACCTTATGAACTATTAATACCCATCTTTAAACAAACACATCTTCTATTCTTTCTTAGAAATAGACTGTAAAAATGAATCTAAGGCCATCAAAATGGTACAGAGCATATCCAGGACTTTTTTTTGTTATTCTGACAAAATACCAGACAAAAGAGACTTAAGAAAGGAACAGTTTATTTCAGCTCACAACACAAAGGGACAGGGTCCATCACGAAGTGGGGACATGGCCCAGCCTGTGAGGCAGCTGCTCACATTGCATCCTCCCACAGTAGGGAAGCAAAGAGGGATAAATGTTCTTGCTCAGCTTGCTTCCTCCAGCCAAAGATCCCAGCTCACGGATGCTGCCATCCACATTCACGGTCTTTCCCCTTCATTTAAACCTTTATGTGGAAACTCTCTCTCTCTCTCTCTCTCTCTCTCTCTCTCTCTCTCTCTCTCTCACACACACACACACACACACACACACACACACACACACACCCTATATTCCCATGGTAACTCTAAATCTGATCAACTTGATAATACACATTAATAATCACCGAAAGGAAGTGATGGCAATTGTCCTAGAGCAAGAGACCGAGGGTTTAGCTATTGTCCACCATTCACTGTCCCTTTGGGTCCCACTTTCCAAGAAGCAAGCTCTCAATGTATTGAGGGAACGAGATCAAAGTCCTTTGAGAGTTCTCCACAAAGATATACTGATGTCTTCCATGGTCCTGGCACTACCTGGCCCACGCAGCAATCCTTAGTTTCCAGGCAAGAAACTGGATAGAAATGCTTGAGACTAGGAGTGTTTGGGATTTGGGGACACTTAAAACAAATTGAAACCCATTTTTTTGTGCTTCATATACACCTTGAACTCATGGACCAAAGAGGTGTTATACATATAGTTTGGGTCTTTTTGTTTGTTTGTTTGATAAAACACCATGACTAAAAGCAAGTTGGGGTCTTAAGAAAGGGTTTATTTTACCCACAGTTCCCTCAGACAGTTCATCATCAAATGCAGTGAGGGCAGAAAGTTAAACAAGGTAGGAACCTGGAGAAAGGATCTGATGCAGAGGTCATTCAGGAGTGCTGCTCAGCGGCTGACTCCCCTGAGTTCATCAGCCTGCTTTCTTAGGACCCCAGCCTGAGGTGGGAAAATGTCTTACAAGCTTGCTGAGAGCCAAATCTTATGAAAGTATTTTCTCTTGAGATTCTCTCCTCTCCGATGACTCTAGCTTATGTTGAGCTGACCTAAAACTAGCCAGCAAAAGGGACAGTCTAATTAGACTGAATGGCTGAAAAGATTCCTATGCCCCAAAAGCTTCACTTGGAAAACAGGGAAAGAATGTGGGCAGTTCTCGGGAGCAGCACCATGGTGTGACTTCCAACACTAGAGTCACTTAGGTGACAGCCTATCCATTACCACCTCCTTGCTCAGCCAACCCATCTTTCCTGGAAGCCCATGGTCCACTTGGGAGAACATGATTGGCTTTCAGTTAGAAAGTGGGCTTGGGGCTAGGAAGATGGTCCAGTGGTTAATCAAGTGTACAGCTCTTACAGAGGATCAGAGCTTGGTCCCTACCACCCATAGGGTTGGCTCACAACCATCTGGAACTCCAGCTCCAAATCACCTTGAAGCTGTGAGTACAAAGTATATATGAAACAAATGAATTTGGGGTCTAGACTTGTCCTAAGTATTCCAAAATCCCAAATACTCCTGGTTCCAAACATCTCAGATCCACAATAGTAACATTGTAATTTTCTAGTTTTTGTTGCCTAGTGAGGCAGTGTGAGATAACATGAAAGACATCAGAGGAATACAATTCCCATTGCTGTCCTCCATGGGCACACACACACACACACACAAACACACACACATACACCAAAGATATCCAATGCCATTGCTGTCCTCCATGAGCACCTGTATACATACATACACACACACACACACACACACACACACACACACACACACACCAGAGGTGTCCAATGCCATTGCTGTCCTCCA